>CM038216.1:222189183-222353205 GCA_021442155.1 Cymbidium sinense
TATTTTAGATTTATGTTTATTTTTTTGACTTAGGTTAGTTTAGGGTTTTAGGTTTAGACTTTAAGTTGGGGAGTTTAGAGTTTGATTTAGTTTAAGTTAGGGTTTAACTTTTTTTTAGGGTTTAGGTTTAGGTTTAGGGTTTTGGGTTAGGTTTGGGTTTATGGGTTTTAGATTAGTTTATTTAGTTTATTTAGGTTTAATTTTTTAGATTTTATTTATTTATTTTATGTTTAGGGTTAAGTTTTAGTTTAGGGTTTAGGGTTTTATTATTTTTTTGAAGAACAAATTTGTTTAATTCTTATTTTTGATTTATTTATTTTAGACATTATTAACTAAAAAATTTTAGTTGTTTAGTTTGGATTTCTTATTTTTTATTCAGTAGATCACCATTATAGTCTCTCATTTGGTCGTCCTTTTTAACCACCATTTAGTTTATCCAGACCTCAAGATCCTCCACCACCACCCTCACCTTTTCACCACGGTCTAGGTTTGATGTTGCCATCAGGTTTTGCCCATTCTTAGGGTTTAGGTTTTGGTTTGGGTTTTAGTTTATTTAGGTTTATTTTTAATTTATTTAGTTACTTTAGATTTATGCTTTTGGGGTTTGGGTTTAGGTTTAGGTTTATTTAGGGTTAGGGTTTAGTTTAGTTTAGGGTTTATGGTTTAGGTTTATGGTTTAGGGTTAGGTTTAGGTTTAGGGTTTATGCTTTTAGTTTAGGTTTAGGGTTAGTTTAGGTTTTTTATGGTTTAGGGTTTAGGGTTTAGAGTTTAAGGTTTAGGGGATTACGATATAGGGTTTAGGGTCTTTTTTTAAATTAAGTAATGTGGTAGGTTTAGGTTTATTTAGTTTATTTTTTATTTATTTTAGTTTATTTTATTTTTAATTTTTATTTAGGTTTATTTTTTTATTTTTAATTAGTTTAGTTTATTTATTTTAGGTTTATTTTAGTTTAGGTTTTTTATTTTAGTTAATTTTCTAGGTTTAGGTTTATGCTTAGGTTTATTTTTTTTGTTGAGTTTTATTTTTATTTTATTTTTTAGGTTTAGGTTTTCTTTTTTAATTTTAGGTTTACGTTTAGGTTTTTATTTTATTTTTGTAGGTTTAGCTTTTAGGTTTTTATTTTAGGTTTATTTTTAGGTTTTATTTTTTAGTTTATTTTTAATTTATTTTATTTTATTTAGTTGAGGTTTAAGTTTAGTTTTAGGTTTAGGTTTTATTTATTTTAGTTTAGGTTTAGGTTTATTTTATTTTGTTTATTTTATTTTTATTTTAGGTTTAAGTTTTTTTAGTTTAGGGCTTAGGTTTTATTTTTTGTTTATTTTTAGGTTTATTTTTTAGGCTTAGGTTTTCATTTTATTTTTATTTTATTTTATTTTAGATTTATTTTATTTAGTTTTATTTTATTTAGCTTTTTATTCATAGTTTATTTTATTTTTTTAGTTTAATTTAGGTTTTATTTTATTTTATTTTATTATTTTATTTTAGGAAGTTTTATTTTTTTATTTTATTATTATTTTTAGGATTATATTTATTTTATTTTAGGTTTAATTTAGTTTAGGTTTATGTTTTTAGGTTTTTAGGGTTTTGGGTTTAGGTTTTAGGGTTTAGGTTTTAGGATTTTAGGGTTTAGGGTTTTAGGGTTTAGGGTTTAGGGTTAGAGTTTAAGGTTGGGGTATTAGGCTTTAGTGTTTAGGCTTTAGTTTGGTTAGGTTTAGTTTAGGGTTTAGTTTAGGGTTAGGTTTAGGGTTTAGGTTTAATTTAGGTAGTTTAGGTTTAGTTTAGGGTTTAAGTTAGGTTAGTTTAGGGTTTAGTTTAGGTTAGGTTAGGTTTAAGTTAGGGTTTAGGGTTTAGGGTTTAGGGTTTAGGGTTGTAAGTTTAGGGTTGTAGGTTTAGGGTTAGTTTTAGGTTTAGGTTTATTTAGTTTATTTTTTATTTATTTTATTTTTAATTTTTTATTTATGTTTATTTTTTATTTAGTTTATTTTAGGTTTATTTATTTTAGTTTAGGTTTTTTATTTTAGTTTCTTTTTTAGGTTTAGGTTTAGGTTTATGTTTATTTTTTTGTTTAGTTTTATTTTAATTTTATTTTTTAGGCTTAGGTTTTATTTTTTATTTTTAGGTTTAGGTTTAGGTTTTTATTTTATTTTCTTAGGTTTAAGTTTTAGATTTTTATTTTAGGTTTATTTTTAGGTTTTTTTTAGTTTAGGTTTAGGTTTATTTATAGTTTATTTTATTTTATTTAGTTTAGGGTTTAGGTTTAGTTTATCTTAGGTTTAGGTTTTATTTATTTTAGTTTAGTTTATTTTGGTTTAGGTTTATGTTTATTTTATTTTGTTTCTTTTAGGTTTAGGTTTTTTTTAGTTTAGGGTTTAGGATTTATTTTTTATTTATTTTTAGGTTTTATTTTTTGATTTATTTTTTAGGTTTAGGTTTTTATTTATTTATTATTTTATTTTATTTTAGGTTTGTTTTATTTTTATTTTACATTTAGTTTTTATTTTATTTAGGTTTTTTATTTTTAAGTTTAGTTTAGGTTTATATTTATTTTATTTTAGTTAAGTTTTTATTATTTTTTAGTTTATTTTATTTTTTAGGTATAGGTTTAGGTTTAGGTTTAGGTTTAGGTTTAGGTTTTAGTTTAGGTTTTTATTTATTTTATTTTTTATTTTATTTAGATTTAGCTTTTTTAATTTATTTTTGTTTAGTTGATTTTATGGGTTAATTAAGTTGAACCCTTTAGATGAAATTACCCTTACCTATGTCACCTTACAGTAATTAACTAAATAATTATGAGCCAACATGATATGCATGGAAAATAAACTTGCAATGATCCTAGGAAATAAAAGGGGCCTAATGCAATTGACTCATGATTAATAGCTAATTAGATTAAAGGACTTAATTAATTACTCTTATGGTTTCCCAACACTGTGGACTAACCATAATTTCATTAAACTTCGTTATGTTATTAAACACCTAATGATCTACCCCATGATTTTATTAATTAAGACTTTATGTGATTATGATTTCAATTTGATTAAGTGGTTTAATTAGTTAAATCTTAATTAATTTCATTTTAAAAGGGTGAAATGAACTTAGGAAAGGGGTCCCAAACCTTAATTCACTTAACTTTGAACAATGATTAATAAACTTAATTATCTAATTTGTTAATGTTCATGGTATTAATAAATCATTAATTAACTTAAAGAAGTTAAGGTTTAATTAGTCAATTTTCTAATTAAGTAAGCAATAAATCCCAAGAAAATCAATGGGAGGCAAGGTCATCCCATTAAATTAACCCATATAATTTGGGATTAATTGCTCAGTAATTAAGGCATAATTAAGTTAATAAATTTTGTAATTAAACTTAATTACTATTTAAAATTAGTTAAGATCATTTTTAATTAATTTTTCTGAAATACCTTTAAAATGAGTATTTATTTCAATTTTTTGAGTTCCCTATGACTTTTTATGATTTTTAGAAGTTTCAGCCATTAAAAATGATTAATTAACCCTAATTAAAGCCTAATCCTATTGGCATCATGTGGCACGCTTTCCATGTGGCGCCATGGGATTGGCTATTTAAAACTTATCACCGGTACTTATGTGGCGGTGGACATGCTTTCTCGTCTTCATCGATCTAAGATCGGATACTACGATTAATCCCACTTATAAGGATTAAATATTGATCTAGGATATTTAATCATGATAGTTCATTCTGATCACATGGAATGGATGGTGCGTGATCTAACATCATTCAAGTGATGGAGAAGGGAGTCTGTCCTCCATTGCTCACTTGATCCAAGCTTACGAGCTTGACTCTAAGGATCCCACACCTTCTGTCGGAGGGATCCAAGATCAAGATCATGAGATGCAAGTGTTCTTCAAAAAGATCCAACATATTTTTGCCTAAGGATCAATTTTGGAAGCATACCTCATCGAAGCTTAAAACCAGCGGCTCGAATGATTGAGAAAGCTTCATCTAGTGGAGATGAAGCCACGATGAGCGGAATTAGATCAATTGAGTAAGGCCACAAACGATGATTTGGAGCTCCTTTGATCAAGTCCCACCTCAGTGCTCAAGAAGCTTGGGAGATGATTCAAACTTGCTCGATGAGCCTAGGGAAGGTGTGTACAAAGTTAATTTGAGTTTAATGGAGAAATGGGGAAGTTATGTCAAAATGGGAGTGTCCATTTGGGTGATGGGAATGGCATTTTCCAATCGAGGAATGAGCTTGGGAGCTTAGGAATGGCTCTAGCAGCTTGTCTTGAGTAGCTAGGGCTCTGAAGAATAATTTTTGTGTGTGTGAGAGGAAGAGGGGTGATAACCTTCATCTTGATAGGATGGTGGGATCGGGTTTCTTCTAGTGGGAGTGGGTGGCGGGGAGGAGGTGAGTTGGCTCTTGGTTGGTTGAAGGTGTGGAGGTGGCGCCAAGGAGGAATCATGGGTGTCTATGGGTTTCAAATGCTCCAATGGGGAGGGTGAGTGATTTCACCTCATGGGTTGACCCAACCACCCCTTGGGTAGGTTGGTGTCCTAGGTGCTAGGTGGACCATTGGGAGAGGTGGCCTAAGGAATGGAAATGACCACTTACATGGGTGATTTGTCTCATGTGATGATCTTGACCCAAGGGTAGAATGATCATTTGGCATTGATTTGATTTGGGTAGATTTGAAATGAGCCAAAAGTGGGTTAGCCAAATTTCAAGTCAATTGGAGTTGATTTGGTTAGGTTTGGCTCAATTTGACTCATTTAGGTCAAATTGGGTTAGTTGGGTCAAGTTGACCAATTGGTCAAATTGGGTCAAACCAAGTTGGTCAAGTTCATATGATCATTTGGGATGTTTTGGTTCAAAATGGTTTGGTTTAGTTTGGTTTAGATTTGATTTTCTCATTTGAATTCATTTGGGTCAAATGGGTTAAGTTGACCAATTTGACTAAATTGTCAAATTAGCTTTGGTTGTTGGTTTGGGTTTAGTTGACAAATTGAAGATGATTGTAGGCTTTGGTTTCAATTAATTTGGATTTGATTTTGATTTAGGCCAACTTGAACCTTTAGGTCAATTTGGGCTAAGTAGGTCAATTGGGTTCAATTGGGTCCAATCATGGCTTTGGTCAAGTTCAACTATCATTTCAGAATGAACTTGAGCCATTGGTTGCAATCAATTTGGTTTATATTTTGATTTGAACCAATTTGGTCATTTAGATCAATTTGGGTCAACTTGGGTCAAGAGGTCCAATTGGGTTTGGTTTGACTCAATTGAAGGTAAGGTCATATTCAAATATTGATTTTGACTTGGTATGAATCATTAGTTTCAAGGGATTTGTCTTAGGTTGTAATTTGGCTAGTTTGGATTCATATGGGTTAAGGGTTGACTTGGTTAAATGACCAAGTTGACTTGGTTTAACCAATTTGTGATAATTGATCAACCTAGGGTGATCAACAATCACGATCAGAGGTTTTGGTGGGCTTGGTTCAATTCAATTTGGGTTGGATTGGAATTTGGCTCAAATAAGTCAAATTGGCCACTTTAGGTCAAGTGGACTAATTGGGTTTAGTTGGCTTGATTTTGGGTTGAGTTTGATTTAATTGAGTTTATATATGGATTTAGGATTGACATATAAATTCAACATTAACTTGGGTTCAAATGGGTTTTGGTTCATTTGAACATTTCAAGTCAAAAGGTTAAGTTGGGTTTGACTTGGGTTGCTTTTGGTTTGGCTTGATGATTATAGATTTCATTTATATTTGTGTATATGATTGAAGGTATGATTGATTCATGAGAAAATCAATTGAATTTGGGTTTTGGAATGAAGAATTTGGCTTCCATGAGTTGAGTCATGTGGCTTAGGTTTGGATTTTGATTTGGTTTGATTTAGTTTTGATGATTTAAATGTATATTTTTTATTTAAATTTGTGGATGATGATTGAAAATATGATGTGAGAAAATCAATTGAGTTTGACTTGATTTGGATTAAGATTTAGCTAAGTCCATGGGATAGGTCATATGGCTTAGGAAGGGTTTTGATTTAATTTTATTTAGTTTGATTTAGTTTTGATAATTTGAATGTAGATTTGAATTATATTTAGGAAGATGATTGAAGATATAAATCTATTATGAGAAAATTAATTGATTTTGGATTGATTTGGATTAAGATTTGGCTAAGTCCATGGGATAGGTCATATGGCTTAGGAAG
Organism: Cymbidium sinense; assembly: GCA_021442155.1. Classification (NCBI taxonomy): domain Eukaryota; kingdom Viridiplantae; phylum Streptophyta; class Magnoliopsida; order Asparagales; family Orchidaceae; genus Cymbidium; species Cymbidium sinense. The sequence goes on from CM038216.1 coordinate 222,195,380, forward strand.
GAAGGGTTTCAAGTTTGGATTTGATCATGGGCTTCAATCATTTGGTTTTGGAATTTGGGTTTGGATTTGGATTTGATTTTGATGTTTGAATTGAACTTGAGGTTTGGTTTGAGAAGGTGAACATGGATTGGATTTGGGTTGTATGGTGGATTATCCTAATCCCTAAGGCATAACCTAATCCTATGGTTAGCTCTTCTAAGTCTTTAGGCTTAGGTTAGGTGTTTACCTAATTATTAGATGTGTCTTATGACTAGCGAAGTCTTAGTGTCTAGAAGAATCCTAAGTTTAAGATGGGAAGATTGAATTCGCACTCCGAAAGTGAGGTCAACAGGCCTTAGGCTCCATAGTGTTTCCCTTGGAGATAGATGATTGGAAGACCAAAGCCAAGTTTCACATTATAGACTCTGATACATCTTTCAACGCTTTGCTTAGTAGACCATGGATATATGAGAATAACATTGTTCCATCCTCTCTACATTAGTGTATGAAGTTTGTGAGAGGTGGGATCATCTACTGTGTCAAAGGAGATCTCAAGCCATTTACAGTTCACGAGGTTGACATATATGAGGATGGGGCTTACTACCTCCCTCAAAATAAACAAGTCTATTCTCGTGAACTTGGACAAAGTTTAAAAAAAAAAAAAAAAGAAAAGAAAAGAAAAGAAAAGAGAAAATAAAATAAACTTGGAGGAGGAAGTGGAGAATGACATTAGATTCCACCCACAGTTCATTACTCCATTCAAACATATGGGTAGGATGACTTGACCTCCACCAGGCAGAGGAAGAGGCCAGTTCAGAGGAAGTCCTAGGGGTGGAAAACCTCTTTATTGGCCACCCAATAGAAGATATGTCCCAGCTACCAAGAGTACACTTGCTATCAATATAGACTTAGAATCTAGTTCATAGGATGAGTCTTATATGGTTAGTACACCAGCTAGCTCTTCTCTAGTAGATTGCCTTGGAGGTGACACTTGAGCAAGATAGCGATGAAGACCTAGCTCCAAAGCAAAGTATAAGTGTATCCAAGTATATGTGGAATAGTTAGGCATCAGTTGAGAACTATAGCTCCAACCTCACTTTTCTCTTAAAAAGTTCAGGGTTTTGTAGTTAAGGAAGCCCCTAAGTCATCCATAGGTGTGAAGACTCAGAGGTTCTTTCTAGGAGCATCATCCTCAAGTCAAGAAGTTGATGTAGAACTTGAGGATGATTTATATAAAGATTTAATAGAATTACCTTTTGATTGGTACTTATCTTATGTTCATAATTTAGCAAAGAAAGGGTAATCTCACATACTTGGTCAAAGCACAAGTCATACTACTTTGAAAGAATATGAAAGAACAAATACAAAAGCTCTCAATCAAGATCGGGACTAGGATTTGGTACAATGGGTTCAGTCAGTTATGATGATTATTGCTTAGTCATCACCAATCATTTCAAATCTGATAGGTTCTTATCAAATCACATTAACTCATATGAGGAGTTGTGCTTACAAACCTCAGATGATCTGATGATTTTGAGGTTAAAGATGCACCACCAGAGTTAAAATAAGAGTTCAAGTCAACCATTAGTGAACTCAAGGAAATCAACTTAGGAACAAAAGAAGATCCACGCCCGACATACATCAGTTCTTTGTTGAATGAAATTGAAACCAATGAGTTAGTTAGGCTATTGGTGAGTTTAAGGGCTACTTTCATGGAGTTATAAAGAGATTCAGATTGGCTCGACATGGTCCATAAACTCGCATTAGAGCTCTGCTAACCTATCAAGCAGCTCCTAGATGCATGCGATTAGACATAGAATAATAGGTCATTTTTGAAGTCAAGAAATTGATCGATGATAGCTTCATTCAAGAAGAAAAATACCCTACTTGGTTAGCCAATGTCATCCAGTTAAGAAAAAGATTGGTCAAATTCACATATGCATCAATTTTTAGGATTTAAATAAGGCATGTCCAAAAGATGAATTTCCACTACCAATCCCAGAGCTGATGGTTGACATTGCCTCATCTCATGCAGTCTTCTCTTTCATGGATGGCTCATATGGATATAACTAAATAAAGATGGCCCCTAAAGATGAAAGAAACACTATGTTTAGAACCCGATCGAATCTATTGCTATAAGGTCATGCCTTTGAGTCTTAAAAATCGGTATATACCAGCGGGCTATTACTCAAATTTTTAATGAACTCATTCATCATCAAGTCGATGTGGATGATCTCATGGTCAAAAGTAGAGAAATGGAAGACCATCTATATGACTTGGGAGTAGTTTTCAAATAATTAAGATAGTTTAACCTCAAAATGAACCCCCCTGAAGTGTGCATTTGGAGTAGCTTCAAGGAAATTCCTTGGTTTGTTGTCCAACACTAGGGAATCAAAATTGATCTGGAGAAGATCAAGGCGATATTAGAAATGCTACCCAATAAAAGTTTAACTCAACTCAGATCATTCCAAGATTGGTTGGCATATTTAAGATGCTTTATATCCAACTTATCAAGAAGATGTCATTCTCGACTTGTCAAAAGGATGCCAAGTTCAAGTGGGGTGACAAGTGTAAGCATGCCTTCGAAGACATCAAGCATTACTTGATGACACCACTAGCATACCCTATCCCAGGCAAGCAGCTCATACTTTACACTACTACGTTAGGCAACTCCTTTGGTGCTTTGTTGGCCCAAGCCAATGATGAAGGGAAGGAAAATGCACTCTACTGCCTCAACCGCCATCTAATACCTGTTGAGGCTAACTAGCCACCCATTGAAATTAGCTTTAATCTTTGCATCCCAAAAGCTACAACACTACATGCTTCCTCATAAGGTGAACTTAATCTCTAGGATCAGTCCACTACAGTATATAGTGACATGGCCAATGCTATCCAGATGGTTGGCACGATAGTCCATGATCCTCTCGTAGTTTGACATTACCTTCGTACCCCTCCGTGAGGTGAAAGAACAAGCTAGATTTCTTCAACACACCCACTTCTCGACTCTCTATTTGATGATCTCCCCGATGAACAAATCATGAACTTAGGGGATACTAGCATTCACCACTAGGAGATGTACTTTGATGGTGCAGCTTCCTCTAAAAGAGGAGAAGAACCACAATCTACTATTCCAGGAAAGGAAAGGGTAGGAATAATTCTCTTAACTTCAGACCGTGATGTGATGAGATTCTCATATCATCTGTCCAATCCTTGCACCAACAATGAAGCTAGATATGAGACTCTAATTGTTGGTCTGGAGTTAGTCGTTACTCTAAGCATCTAGAATATCAACATCTTCGAGGATTCTCAGCTAGTTATGATCCAATCACTGGGTCCTATAAGGTTATAAAGTCCAAGCTCTAACACTACCATAAGTACACCATAGAGTTGTTGGCCAAAATCCTAGAGGTTACCATTTATAAGATTCCTCGATGAGAGAACATCGTAGCATATGCTTTAGCCAAGCTTACAAAATAGTTGGCATGTCTAGAGGATGAGTCCATATTAATAAAAGTCCAAAATAGGCAAGTCTTATCCTTTATTGATATTGAACTCGTCAAAAAAGTACTCTCTTAAAGGGGAGGTTACCAATGCCAAGAAAGATGATGAGTTGGATTGGAGGCAACCATTCATAGATTACCTAAATAAAGGCAAACTACTTCAACAGAAGTCCCAAGCATATCAAATAAAGTAGTGAGCACTTTCCTACGCTCTTGTGGATGATGTCTTATACCGGTGGTCTTTTGATCATATGTGGTTACATTATTTAGACAATCATGAAGCCCGTAAGATCATGATTGAGGTACACCCAGGATTATGTGGAGCCAAAACAATCTGGTCTGAAGACGAAAGCCAAGATCAAGAGACTAGGATACCACTAGCTTTTGATGATCAAAGATTGCATGGATACTGCTAGGCGATGCCACCAATGTCAAATACATGGTCCTACACCAACCACCCAATATTCTACATCTTGTTGGCCTCATTGCCATTCAGTGTTGGTGCAGACATAGTGGGTCCGATTGATCCTCCTTCTTCCAAGGGTCATCGGTTCATCTTAGCTACTATTGACTACTTTTCCAAATTGGTGAAAGTGATTCCACTCAGAGAGGTCACAGCTTAGTATGTGCTCCATCTTTTTAAGAACCATATCATATATAGGTTCGAAGTGCCTCGATAAATTATATTTGATAATGATACTAGATTCAAGAGCACCGAGATCAACAACTTTGCCTGGAGACACATTATAAATTGAAGATATTCTACCATCAACTATCCAAGGGAAAATGGCTTAGCAGAAGCCTTCAACAAAACTCTCATCCAAATACTAAAGAAGACACTCGATAACAATAAGTGATAGTGGCATGAGTAGTTAGTTGAAGCCTTGTGGGCCTATCACACCACATATAGAACTCTAACTCAGTCTACTCTTTTCTCCATAGTGTATGGGTCTAAATCTGTTCTACCATTAGAAGTCCAACTCCCATCACTAAGGATAGGTCTGGGTAGCAAGATCACAACAAAGCATAACACTAAGTTGCAGTTAGAAGAGCTCAAAGGTTTGGAAAGAGATGCCTACGGGCATGCCAAAACCTTGAGTTGTATAAAGCTAAAATGATTCAAGCTCATAATAAGTTAGTCTGTCCTAGAGCTTTTCATGTAGGAGAGCTTATTTTAGTTCTAAAGAGATCGATTGTTGCCCATCGTAGGATGGGAGGCAAGTTTGAACCCACTTGGGAAGGCCCTTTTGCCATAGAGTAGGCCTATCAAGGAGGATCTTATCAGCTTATTAATCATAAGTGAGAGTGCCCAATGCTTCCAATCAACTCTACTTAAAAAATATTATAAATCATGTATGAAAATAATTATCATCAATGAAAATTCCATTTTGAATTCAATCTCTTCCATGTTAAAAGTATTCTTGTTTGTGAATCTGTCACGATGTGTTTAGGGTAGATGTATGGAACCCGAGCAGCGTCCTATCCTTCATTGACACAACACAAACACAAACTACACACAAGCATATAAAATAAACACATATTTTTTTCTCGGGCTACTCTGAGTTGAGATAACCACTCCCCCCCAGCTGCACTCACTTAGTAGCTTTAGGTCGGGCTGACGTGCTACCCTGCTAGTGTATCACCCCAGTGCTCTTCTTTCTTTGGAGGATGTAAGTCTGCTATGCTTTCCTTCCTTACTTGACCACTGCACATTGATAAGTGCCTTGTTAGTTTGGTAGGCATTACTGCATAGCTGGTAAGCTACCTCATGTTGGCTACATGTTTAAGAGGATGTGAGTCTACTATGCTTTCTTCTTTGATTAACCTTCATGCACTGATTGGGTTGAGTATATTTGAGGTTTAGGATAAGTTCCCTAGTGGCTCCTTTCCTCTTGACTACTTTAAGTGTGGGTCTAGTCCTTCCTCGGGGATCCCGCTTAGTAGTCGCTCTAGGTCAGATAACATCTATCCCACCGATGATAGACTATTCTAATGATTAGTTCTACTTGGAAAGTTGTATGCATACATGCTTTCTTTCCAGATTGATCATTGCACATCGATGGGCACCTTAGGTTGGTTGGCTCTCACTATGCTGGTGGATACACCAATCGATGGATACACTTTAGGTTGGTTGGTTCTCTCACCTTAGGATACACCACTCATGGCAGATGTAAGTCTGCTATGCTTTTTCCTTTAGTTGGCCATCGTAAACCTATAGGCTTTCTTTTCAAGGGCTTAGGATAATGCCCTAGAAGCACCTCCCTTGTGGGCACTATTTTTGGATCACATCCTTTGACCTCATTTAGACACTACCCGGGTTACTATTGGATTGGATAGTTCCCCTTTAATGGTAACCACCCCTGTGGTTAGGGAATCTATGTTATGGATGTGCAGATTCTCCGTTAGTCCACTAAATCTGAGATAGTTCAAGGTCGGCATAGCCCCTTCTCGGTGTGGTCCCTCATACACTAACAGTGTCCACACAAATATATAAACAAAATATATATTCACTTGTGAATTAGGAGCACACACCTAGCAGTACCTTTTCTAAGCCAAGTATCCTATCTTTAGGATAGTGTTAGCAAAACCCCCTATAGGAATCACTTGACTACTCTTGAGTTGATATAAGTCCCCAATGGCATTCACTTAGTAGTCACCCTTAAGTCGGGTTCGATTTGTTGTGCTATTAATAGGTTACCCCAGCAATTGTTCCCTACTTTAGAAGATGTAAGTCTGTTACACCTTCTTCCTAGCACAACAGTTGCACACCAAAACATAACCCCTTATGTTGGCTAGCTCTACGCTAGTAGACTATCCCTTTCGATTTGTAAATTTGAGATAGGACAAGTCTGATATAGCCCCTTTTAAGTGTGTCCATCATACACTAACATGGTCCATAAATTAAATCTATCAAATTTGACTGAGCTCACATCCCCAGCGGATATGCCCTCAATTCAAAATCATACTATACCAAACAAACCATATCAAATCACATGAAATTAATATAAAATTAATCCTGACTACTTTTGAGTTGACATAAGTCCCCAACGACATTCACTCAGTAGTCGCCCTAGGTCAGGTTCAATTTGTGGTGCATCCAATAGGTCACCTCAGTAGTTGTTCCTCAGTTTAGAAGATGTAAGTCTGCTATGCCTTCTTCCTAGCATAATGGTTGCACATCGAAAGGCAACCCCTTAGTTGGCTAGCTCTACCCTGCATCCGATAGACTATCCCTTAGGATTTGTAAACTTAAGGTAGGTCAAGGCTGATATAGCCCCTTCTCAATGGGCCTATCTCACACCGATAGGGTCCATACATTAACTTAGATTAAATTAAACCCAATTTGATTTTGCCTAGTGGAGTTAAATCACACCCTTATCCCTACTAGAGCGAAATTAAAAACTAACCTCCCCAGTGGAACCAAGTTAAACCAACTCCCCCAATAAAGTATAAATCAAAGAAATCCAATCAAACTCTTATCCCCAGCGGATACATCCCTAAACAAATCTATGAAATCAAACTCAAATCATAATCCCTAGTGGATATCTTGAAATTACTTCCCTATTGGAAGGTTCATATACCCAATCCCAAGTGGACTCAAGCCCATACCTCTAGTAGATATGCCTCCACATCAATTAAAACAAAACAAATTAAAGTTGATTTGATCTTAATCCATGGTGGATTATAGATTCTTATCTCCAGCAGATCTTCTTTCCACAAATCATATAATCAAATCAAATTCAAACCTTATCCCCAACATATTTTCTTTTTCTAAGCCCTCAACATAGACCCCTCACATGTCATGTCCAATGCATGTGTGATTCCCTAACGGATCTGCCGCCATGTCCTTGACATGGAATTCTCATCAAATCTTATTTATTCTTTTATGCACACCTTTAATACTTCAACCAAAAGCCTAACAATGTATTCATTCAAATTACATCATCTTAACATTGTAATCAACATTTTATGATTTTTGATGGTGCAAGCTCAAACAAACTATACAATATCATGTAAAACATATTATAGTGTGAATTAACACACTATATTATATTAGAATATATGATGTTATATTATAATTACTATAATATAATATATTCTTTGACAATACACCTCATTAGAATCACTTAAAAGGAACAAATAACAAAAATTATTTTGAACATAAAATCTTACTTTTTAGACTACAAGTGGCGTAGTACACCTTTGGTACTACAAGCTAATTCCAACTTCAAATTTAACAAATTTTATCATCTTATTTATTAAATCAATATTTTTATGATTTATATTAATATAGACTATAGGGCACAATACCATAATATGCCAAAGCATTTCAAAACATCTTATAACATCCAAAAACACATCACTACATGCTCAAATATATGATGCTACATTATACTGTAATATATGGTATTATAATATAATTTAGGGTTAGAGTTTAAAGTATTAAAATCTATAAAAGTCAAGGGAATTTCTCTTGAAGACATTTTCTTAAGCTACCATAACTATGTTTGCATTAGGTCATTCTTTAGATCTAGTCCTAATGACATATTTATTCAAGGATTAGGTTTTAGGTTTTAGGGTTTAGGGTTAAGGTGTAGGGTTAGAGTTTAGGGTTAGTTTATGGTTTAGTGTTTTTGGTTAGTTTAGGGTTTATTGTTATTTTAGGGTTTAGGGTTTAGGTTTTGGGTTTAGGTTTAGGGTTTAGATGTAGGTTTTAGGGTTTTAGTTTTGGGGTTTAGGTTTGGGTTTAAGGTTTAGGGTTTTAGGGTTTAGGATTTGGGGTTTAGGGTTTAGGGGTTTAGGTTTAGGGTTTAGTGTTTAGGGGTTTAAGGTTTAGGTTTAAGGTATTTAGGGTTTAAGGTTTAGGGTTTAAGGTTTAGGATTTAGTGTGTCCCAAACCACACCGATTTTATTCTTTTACGCTTAGTTATAACATTATTTGATATTTTGTTTAGGGTTTAAGTTTTAGTTTTGGGTTTAGGGTATAGGGTTTAGAGTTTAAGATTTTTTTTAACAAAGAACAAATTCAAATTCAATATTTTTTCTTTTCAATTTCATCAACTAAGTAGCACCCCAAGTTTTCTAAGACATAAGGGACAACATAGATAAAAAATGAGAACCGATGGATCAATTCAAAAACCCTAGAAAAGTAGAATCATCTCTACTATAAAGACAGTTCCATAAGCAGCAGATCAAATTGACCATTCTTCAGTTTCTCCAATTCCCATTAGAACCACCCCTGCCTCTAGAGTAGTGGGATTCGCCATCATATCCATGATCACTCCCTCCATTGGTTGTAACCTCCGTCGCTCCTTCCGCCTCTATAACCACCACTGCTATGACCACCACCTCCCTAACCACCACTGTAATAACCATCGCATCCACCTTCGCCTCCACCACCAGATTTATATTGAACCTTGTTGACGGTGATGTTCCTTCCATCAAGGTTTTGCCCGTTCTTAGGGTTTAGGGTTAGTTTAGGGTTTAGGTTTAGTTTAGGGTTTATGGTTTAGGGTTTAGGGCTTGTGGTTTGGGGTTTGTGTGGGTTTTAAGGTTTAGGGTTTAGGGTTTAGGTTTTAGTTTAGGGTTTAGGGTTTAGGTTAGGGTTTTGTGGGTTTAGGGTGTGGGTAGGAAGGTTAGGTTTAGGGTTTGAGATTTGGGTTAGGATTTAGTGGTTTAGATTTGGGTTTAAGATATTTTTTAAATTAAGTAAACCGTGGTTTAAGTTTATTTAGATTATTTTATATTTATGAGTTTAATTTATTTTTATTTTTTTTATTTTATTTTATTTAGTTTAGCTTATTTATTTAGGTTTATTTATTTTAGTGTGGTTTTTATTTTAATTTATATTTAGGTTTAGTTTAGGTTTAGGTTTATTTTAGTTGAGTTTTATTTTATTTTATTTTTGGTATTTTATTTTATTTAGGTTTAGGTTTTATTTTATTTTTTTAGGAACAAGTTTAGGTTTATTATTAGTTTATTTTAGTTTAGGTTTAGGTTTATTTTAGTTTATTTTATTTTATTTAGATAAGGTTTAGTTTAGATTTAGTTTATTTTGTTTAGGTTTTATTTTAGTATTTTATTTAGTTTAGGTTTATTTTATTTTATTTTGTTAATTTTATTTTTAGGTTTATGTTTTTTTTAAGTTTATGGTTTAGGTTTTATTTTTATTTATTTTTCAATTTTATTTTAGGTTATTTTTTAGGTTTATGTTATTATTTAGTTTTATTTTATTTTATATTTTAGGTTTATTTTTAAAATTTTATTTTATTTAGGTTTATTTTATTTTTATTTAGATATTTTGTTTAGTTTATCTTAGTTTATTTTTATTTTATTTATTTTATATTTTATTTTTTTTTAGTATTTTATTATTTATTTTATTTTATTTTATTTATTTGGTTTATGTTTTTAGTTTTGGGTTTAGGGTTTATTTAGTTTATTTAGATTATTTTATTTATTTTAGTTTATTTTATTTTAGGTTTATTTTATTTATTTTGTTTAGTTTATTAGTTTTTATTTATTAGTTTATTTTTATTTTAGTTATTTTGGTTTTATTTTTAATTTACTTTATTTTTATTTTATTTTAGGTTTAGTTTTATTTTTATTTTAGGTTTAGGTTTAGGTTTTATTTTATTATTTTAGTTTTAGGTTTTATGTTTTATTTTTTATTTTATTTTAGGATTTTTTTTTTTTAATTTAGGTTAGTTTATTTTAGTTTATTAATTTTATTTAGGGTTTATTTTAGTTTATTTAGGTTAGGTTTTAGATTTATTTATTTTAGTTTAATTTATTTTGTTTTAGGTTTAGTTTGTTTAATTTTATTTATATTTTAGTTGGGTTTTTTTATTTTAAAGTTTATTTTAGGTTTAGTTTTATTTTATTTTATTTTAGGTTTAGTTTTATTTAATTTATGTTTTATTTTTATTTAGTTTAGGTTTTATTTATTTATTTATTTAGTTTTTTTATTATTTATTTTATTATTTTTTAGTTAGTGGATTAGGTTTTAGTTTAGGTTTATTTTTATTATTTTATTTTATTTTATTTAGGTTTTTGATTTATTTTATTTTGTTTTATTTAGTTTAGGTTTAGCTTTTAGCTTTTAGGTTTATTTGGTTTTATTTATTTTAGGGTTTGGGGTTAGGGTTTAGTTAGGGTTTTAGGGTTTGTGTTTAGGGTTAGGTTTTATTTTGGTAGGATTTATGGTTCATGGTTTTTTTTTAAATTAAGTAAATTAGTAGGTTTAAGTTTATTTAATTTTGTGTTTTTTAGTGTTTACAGATTAGGGTTGTAGGTTTAGGGTTGTTGATTTAGGGTTTAGGGTTAGTTTAGGTTTAAGATTTAGGGTTTTATTTAGGGTTTGGGATTTTTTTTTAAATTGCTAACTAGTATTTAGTTTATTTAGTTTATATTTTATTTTATTTATTTATTTATTTTATTTTTTTTTTTATTTCTATTTTGGTATTTTATTTTTATTTATTTTAGTTTGTTTACTTTTATTTATTTTAGTTTAGGTTTTTATTTTAGTTTATTTATTTAGGTTTAGGTTTATTTTAGTTTAGTTTTATTTTAATTTATTTTAGGTTTAGGTTTTATTTTTATTTTTTAGTTTAGGTTTAGGTTTTATATTATTTTTGGTTTATTTTAAGTTTCATTTTAGGTTTATTTTTGTTTTATCTTTATTTTAGTTTTAGTTTTATTTTAGTTTGTTTTATTTTATTTAGTTTAGGTTTAGGTTTAGGTTTATTTATTTTTATTTAGTTTAATTTATTTTAGTTTATTATTTTATTTTATTTATTTTAGTTTAGGTTTAGTTTATTTTATTTTGTTTATTTTATATTTATTTTTTTAGTTTTATTTTTTGTTTAGGGTTTAGGTTTTATTTATTTATTTTTAGGTTTATTTTATAGGTTTAGTTTTATTTAATATTTATTTTATTTTATTTTATTTTTTTATTTTATTTTATTTTGGGTTTAGTTTTTATTATTTAAGTTTTTATTTTTAATTTAGTTTAGGTTTTATTTATTTTATTAGTTTAGATTTTATTTTTTTTTTTTAAGTTTAGGTTTAGTTTTAAGTTTAGGTTTAAGTTTTTGTTTATGTTTTTAATTTATTTTACTTTTTTATTTTATTTGTATTTATGTTTTATTTATTTATTTTATTTATCAGTTTTATTTAGTTTAGGTTTAGGTTTTTAGCTTTGTAGGTTTAGTTTAGGGTTTAGGGTTTAGGGTTTGGGGCTTAGGGTTTAGGGTTTAGGTTTTAGGTTTAGCATTTAAGATTTTTTTTCTTAATAGAGAACAAATTCAGATTCATCATTTCTTCTTTTCGATTTCATTAACCAAGTAGCACCCCATGTTTTCTAAGACATACGACATTGATAAAAAATGAGCACCCATAGAGCAAACCAAAATTCTTAGATAAGTAGAACTACCTATAATGTAAAGACAGTTCCATAAGCAGACGATCGATTATTTTTCGTTTCTTAGTTTCTCCATCGAACCAACCCTCCTCTCAGTAGCAAGATCCTCCATCATATCCCCCGATCTTCCGCCACCACACAGAACCTCCATCCCTCCTCCTCCCATAACCACCACTACTCCTACCACCTCCATATCCAAGCACCTCTAGATCCCCACTACATAACATCGCCTCTTCACCTCCACCGATCTAGACTAAGCCCTGGTTGAAGTGATGTTCTCATAAGTTCTGCCATTCTTAGGGTTTATGTTTAGATTTAAGTTTATTAGGTTTTAGAGTTTAGGTTTATTTTTTAATTTATTTAGTTACATCAGGTTTAGGTTTAAGGTTTGGGTTTAGGGTTAGAGTTTTGAGTTTAGGGTTTATGGTTTAGGGTTTATGGTTTAAGGTTTAAGGTTTTTTATGGTTTATGGTTTATGGTTTAGGATTGTAAGTTTAGTGTTTAGGGTTTAGGGTTAGTTTTAGGGTTTAGGATTTAGGGTTTAGGATTTAAGGTTTAGGTTTTTTTTTTTAAATTAAATAAATTGGTAGGTTTTGGTTTATTTATTTAGTTTTTAGGGTTTAGTTAGGGTTTAGGGTTTAGGTTTAGGTTTATGGTTTGAGGGTTTAGGGTTTCATTTAGGATTTAGGATTTGGGTTGGGTTTTTTTTAATTAAGTCAACTAGTGGGTAGTTTATTTAGTTTATTTTTATTTATTTTGTTTATTTTATTTTTTTTATTTTATTTAAGTTTATTTTATTTTTTTAGTTTAGTTTATTTATTTTAGTTTAGGTTTTATTTAGTTTATTTTCTAGGTTTAGGTTGAGGTTTAGGTTTATTTTAGAGTTTTATTTTATTATTTTTTTTAGGTTTAGTTTCATTTTTATTTTAGGTTTAGTTTAGGTTTTTATTTTATTTTTTGGTTTAAGTTTTAGGATTTTATTTTAGGTTTATTTTTAGGTTATAGTTTTAGTTTAGGTTTATTTTAGTTTATTTTATTTTATTTAGTTTAGGTTTAGGTTTAGTTTTTATTTATTTTAGTATAGTTTATTTTAGTTTATGTTAAAGTTTATTTTATTTTGTTTTATTTTTTATTTTTTATTTTTAGGTTTAGGTTTTTTTAGGTTTTATTTTAGGTTCATTTTTAGGTTTAGGTTTTTATTTAGTTTTTATTTTATTTTATTTTAGGTTTTTTTTATTTTTTTAGTGCAGTTAGGGTTTTATTTATTTTATTTTAGTTTATTTTATTTTATTTTTAGGTTTAGGTTTAGGTTTTAGTTTAGGTTTTTATTTTATTTTAGACTCGAATCTTCGATGAACTCATTCATCATCAAGTCGATTGCTATGTCGATGATCTTGTGGTCAAAACAGAGAAAACAAAGACCATCAGTTTGATTTGAGAGTAGTTTTCGAACTGTTAAAATAATTTAACCTCAAAATGAACCTCATGAAGTGTGCATTCGGAGTAGTTTCGGGGAAATTCCTTGAGTTTGTTGTCCCACAGTGGAATCAAAATCGATCCGGAGAAGATCAAGGCAACATTAAAATGCCACCACCTAAAAGTTTAAATCAACACAGATCATTCCAAGGAGGTTGGCATCAAGATGCCAACCCTATCGGGAAGATGTCGCACCATTCTCGACTTGTCAAAAGGACACCAAGTTCAAGTGGGATAAGTGTGAGCATGCCTTCAAAGACATCAAGCATTACTTGATGACCATTGGTTCTACAATCGGCAAGCCTCTCATACTTTACACTTCTGTGTTAGACTACTCACTTGGTTCTTTGTTGGCACAAGCCAACAACAAAGGGAAGGAAAATGCACTCTACTACCTCAGCCATGGTCTAATCCCTGCTGAGGCTAATTATCCACCCATTGAAAATCATTGCCTAGCTTTAATCTTTGCATCCCAAAAGCTACAACACTACATGCTTCCTCATAATGTGAAGTTAATCTCTAGGATCGATCCACTACAATATCTCATGACACAATCGACACTATCTAGATGTTTGGCATGACGGTCCATAATCCTCGCATAGTTTGACAATACCTTCATACCTCTCCATGCGGCGAAAGGATAAGCGCTTGTGGATTTCTTAGCAACACACCCACTTCTTGTTGACTCTCCACTTAGTGATGATCTCTTCGATGAACAAATCATAAACTTAGGGGATACTAGTATTCACCACTGGGAGATGTACTTTGATGGTGCGACTTCCTCTCAAAGAGGAGAATAACCATAATCTCTATTCCAGGAATGGCAGGGGTAGGAGTAGTTCTCTTAATTTTGGACTGTGATGTGATGAGATTCTCATATAATCTGTCCAATCCTTGTAACAATGAAGAATATGAGGCTCGATTGTTGGTATGGAGTTAGTCGCTACTCAAGTATTGAACATCAACATCTTTGGGGATTCTCAGCTAATTATCAACCAAATCCTTGGGTCCTATAAGGTTATAAAGCCCAAGCTCCATCACTACCAAAAGTACACCATAGAGTTGTTGGTCCAAATCCTAGAGGTTACAATTTATAAGGTCCCTTGAGGAGAGAATGTCAGTGTGCTGTTAGCAAAGCTTGCTAAAGAGTTGGCATGTCGAGGATGAGTCCATATTTATAAAGGTCCAAAATAGACAAGTCTTATCCCTTATTGATATTGAACTCATCAAAAGTACTCTCTGAAGGGGAGGTTGTCATTGCCAAGAAGGACGAGGAGTTAGATTAGAGGAAACAATTCATGGATTACCTAAATAAAGGCAAACTACCTCAAAAGAAGTCCCAAGCCCATCAGATGAAGCAGAGAGCACTTTCCTAAGCTCTTGTCGATGGTGTCTTGTACCAACAGTCTTTTGATCATAAGTGGTTACATTATTTAGACAAGCATAAAACCCATAAGATCGTGATCGAGGTACGCTCAGGATTATGTGGAGCCAACCAATCTAGTCTGAGGAAGAAAGCCAAGATCAAGAGGCTAGGATACTACTTGCCGTCGATGATCAAAGATTGCATGGATATGGCTAGGCGAGGCCAACAATGTCAATACATGGTATGGTGCACCAACCACCCAACATTCTACATCCTACATTGGCCTCATGGCTATTTGAGTGTTGGGGTATCGACATAGAGATTGATCCATCTTCTTCCAAGGGCCATCAATTCATCTTAGCTACTATTGGCTACTTTTCCAAATGGGCAAAGAAGATTCTGTTGGAGTGGTCATAGCTGAGTATGTGCTCCATATTTTTAGGAACCATATCGTATATAGGTTTGGAGTGCCTTGACGAATTATATTTGATAATGGTATTGCATTCAAGAGCACTAAGATTAACAACTTTGCTTGGAGACACAACATAGATTGGAAATATTCTACCATCAACTACCTGAGAAAATGGCTTATCAGAAGCCTTCAATAAAACTCACATCAAAATACTAAAGAGAACACTCAACAATAACAAGCAATAGTGGCATGAGTAGTTAGTTGAAGCCTTGTGGGCATTCCGCACCATATATAGAACTCCAACTCTGTCTACTCCTTTCTCCTTAGTTTATGGGTCTAAAGCCATTCTACCATTAGAAGTCCAACTCCTATCACTAAGTATAATTATGGGTAGCAAGATCACAACAGAGCAGAATGCCAAGTTTCAGTTAGAAGAGCTCAAAGTTTTGGAGGAGAGACACCCGAACATGCCAAAACCTCAAGTTATGCGAAGTTAAAATGATTCAAGCTCACAACAAGTTGATTCATCCTAGAGCTTTTCAAGTAAGAGAGCTTATTTTAGTTCTAAGAAGGTTGATTGTTGCCCATCATAAGATGGGAGGCAAGTTTGAACCCACTTGGGATGGCCTTTTTGCCATAGAGAAGGCCTACCAAGGAGGATCTTATCAGCTTATTAATCATAAAGGAGAGTGCCCAATACTTCCAATCAATAGGCTCTCCTTAAAGAAATATTATAAATCATATTTGAAAATAATTATTGTTCAATAAAATTCCATTTTGAATTCAATCTCTTCCATGTTGAAAGTATTCTTAATTACGAATCTACCATGATGTGTTGAGGTAGGTAAGGAACTAGAGCATCCTATCCATTATCGACACAACACTAGAACAAACTACACAAACATATAAAATAAACACATCTTTGTCTCTGGGCTACTGAAGTTGAGATAACACCCCACGACACTCACTCAAGATGCTCAGGTCGCTAACATGCTACCTTGCTAGTGTGTCACACTTCTTCTTTCTTTGAGGATGTAAGTCCGCTATGCTTTCCTTTACTTGGAGGATGTTACCCTTATGTTGTCTTCATTTAAGAGGATGTCTATGCTATGCTTTCTTCTTGGATTACCCTTCGCAATGACTGGTTGAGTATATTTGAGGTTTAGGATAAGTCCCCTTTCCTTCCTCTTGACTCAAGTCTGTCCAATCCTTCCTATCCCCGCTTAGTCGCTCTAGGTCGATAGCATCTATCCCATGTGGACTATTTGATGATCCCTCTTGGAAAGTTCTAAGCCTACAAGCTTTCTTTCTAGATTGATCATTGCACAATCGATGGGCACCTTAGGTTGGTTCTCACTATGCTTTGATACACCACTCATAATGATGGATACACCTTAAGTTCGTGAGTGGCCCCAGTCGTTCGATTTTGGCCATCCATGTCACCCTGGTTGTTCCTTGCATTAGAAGATGTAAGTCTACTACGCCTTATTTTTAGCACAACCATTGCACACCAAAAGGAAACCCCTTAGGTTGGCTAGCTTTATCCCATTGTTGGTAGACTATCCCTTTGGATTTGTAAACTTGAGGTAGGTCGAGGCTGATATAATCCCTCCTCAATGGGTCCATCACACACCTACAGGGTCCATACATTAACTCTGATTAAATTAAACTGGATCTAATTTTTTGTAGTGCAGTTAAATCATACCCTTCTCTCTAGTGGAGCTCTAAAACATATATTAATAAGTCAAGAAAACAAATTAAATTCAAAACCAACCTCCCTTATGGAGCAAAATCAAATCAACTCCCCCAATAGAGTCTAAATCAGAGATATCCAACCAAACACTTATCCCCAGTGGATACATCCCTAAACAAATCTATGAAATCAAACTCAAATCCCAATCCCTAACGAATAGCCAAAACCTTCTTCCCTAGTGGAAGGTTCATATACTCGATCCCCAATGGACTCGAGCCCATATCACTAGCAGATATGCCTCCACATCAATTAAAACAAAACAAATTAAAGTCGATTCGATCTTAATCCTCGGTGGAATATAGATTCTTATCCCTGATGGATCTTCTTTCCAGAAATCAAGTAATAAAATCAAATTCCAACCTTATCCCAGTAGATTTTCTTCTTCTATGCCCTCGACATAGACCCCTCACATGTCATGTCCAATGCATGTGTGATCCCCTAGCAGATCTCCCTCTATGTCCTTGACATGGAATTCTCATCAAATCTTATTTCTTCTCTTTTGCACACCTTTAATACTTCAACCAAAAGCCTAACAATGTATTCATTTAAATTACATCATCTTAACATTGTAATCAACATTTTATGATTTATGATGGTGCAAGCTCAAACTAACTATACAATATCATGCTAAACATATATTAGTGTGAATTAACACACTATATTATATTATAATATATGATGTTATATTATAATTTGCTATAATATAATATATTATTTAACATTACACCTCATTAGAATCAATTAAAAGGAACAAATAACAAAAAGTTTTCAAAATATGAATAATGTTTATTTTGGATGTAAAATTATTATTTTTCTATTAGGAATGGTACAAATTAGCAAAATTTTGGTGTTCCTTCTTAGTGTGTGCCATGAATTTGGCCAAATTCTTACATCTCAACCTTCAAATTAACATTTTTGTGAGTTTTGACCCAATGTATTATAACAAAAGTAAAACATATTAAAATGTACAGTAACATTTAGTAACACACCACCACATTCATATATATGTGAAGTTATATTATTATGTACATTATATCTTAATATGCTTTCATATATTATATTAACTTATATTACACCTCAATCAATTTTAAGCAAAAAAATTTATAAAATTTGGTTAAAAAATGAACATTTATTTTGGATGCCAAATTCCATTCTTTTGTACATTTATTTTGGCCAAATCCCACCATCTTAGCCTATGAATCAATATTTTTATGAATTATACCAAAGCAAACTCTACTACATCGTACTATAACAAACTAAAATATGCTAAACAATAAGTAGTAATACATAGTAGTATGTTATAATGAATGATGCTACACTATGTTATGGCATCCTATATTATAATACACTATAACATATTATTTTATATTATATTATATTGCATATCACATCACAAGGGATTGCTTTAAGATAAAAATTTTAATATTAGTCTAAACAAAAAAATCTATATTTTTTAGTTGTATCACTTACATATTTTAAATTGAAATATTATATTATGAAGTCATGCTCTACCTATTATGAATTTGGCCAAATTCCACCATTTTAATGTCTAAATAAACATTTTTATAAATAATGCTCATGTAGGCTTGACTGCATGATTGTAAAATACTAAAAGAATTTAAAATGTACATAACAATATATTATGATATATGATGCTATACTATGCTACAACATATAATATTTATTTTGAACATAAAATCTTACTTTTAAGAATTCAAGTGGCATAGCACACCTTTGGTACTACAACCTAATTCCCACTTCAAATTTAACAAATTTCATTATCTAATTTATTAAATCAATATTTTTATGATTTATATTAATATAGACTATAGGCACAATACCATAATATACTAAAACATTTCAAAACATCTTATAACATCCAAAAATACATCACTACATGCTCAAATATATGATGCTACATTATACTATAATATATAGTATTATAATATGATTTAGGGTTATGGTTTAGGGTATTCAAATCTCTAATAGTCAAGGGAAAGTCTTTTCAAGACATTTTCTTTAGCTACCATAACTATGTTTGGATTAGGTCATTCTTTAGATCTACTCGTAGTGGCATCTTTAATTAAGGTTTAGGGTTTAGGATTTAGGATTAATGTTTAGGGTTAGTTTAGGGTTTAGTGATAATTTAAGGTTAAGGGTTTAGTGTTAGTTTAGGGTTTAAGGTTGGGGTTTTAGGGTTTAGGGTTGTAAGTTTTAGGGTTTAGGGTCTAGGGTTTATTATTTAGGGTTTAGGGTTTAGGATTTAAGGTTTAGGATTTTATGGTTTAGGGTTTAGGGTTTAGGGTTTTGGGTTTAAGTTTTAGGGTTTTTATTTTAGGTTTAGGGTTCATGTTTTAGTTTAGGGTTTAGGGTTCATGTTTTTTTTAATAGAGAATAAATTCATATACAACATTTCTTCTTTTCAATTTCATCAACCATGTAGTACTCCAAGTTTTCTAAGACACAAGAGACAACATAGATAAAAAATGAGCAACCCTAGAGCAAATCAAAAACCCTAAAAAGTTGAACCATCTCTACTGCAAAGTCACAGTTCTATAAGTAGTCAATCAAATTGGCCACTCTTCAATTTCTCTAGTTCACATCAGAACCACCCCCGCCTTTCGAGTAGCAAGATTTATCATCATATCCCCGATCTCTTCCTCCGCCACCACCACGGCTCTAACCTTCGCTTCTCCCTCCTCCACCATAACCTCCATATCCACAAAGACCTCTGTGATCCCCCACCACCACTATGATAACCACAACTAGACCTACTGCTGTTGATAGTGATGCCGGCTAAGGATCCCATTCTGGGTTTAGGGTTACTTTAAGGTTTAGGGCTGGGTTAGTTTGTTTATGGTTTGGGGTTTAAGGTTTGGGGTTGCAGGTTTTTGAGTTTAGTATAGGGTTTAGGTTTAGGGTTTAGAGTCTTTTAAAATTAAAATAGTAGATTTAGGTTTATTTAGTTTATATTTTTAATTTATTTTGAGTTAATTTTATTTTTTTATTTTATTTATTTAGTTTAATTTATTTAATTTAGATTTATTTATTTTAGTTTAGGTATTTTATTTTAGTTTATTTTTTTGGTTTAGGTTTATTTCTTAGTTGAGTTTTATTTTGATTTTTTTTAAGTTTAGGTTTTATTTTTTCTTTTTAGGTTTATTTAGATTTTGTTGTTTTAGTATGTTTTTATTATAGGTTTATTTTAGGTTTTATTTTTACTTAGGTTTAGGTTTATTTTTAGTTTATTTTATATTATTTAGTTTAGGTTTAGGTTTAGGTTAATATTTATTTAGTTTAAGTATTTTTTTTTTTATTTATTTTTAGTTTAGTTTTTATTTTATGCCATTTATTTTATTTTTATTTTAGGTTTAGTTTTTTTAGTTTAACATTTAGGTTTTATTTTTATTTATTTTAAGTTTATTATTTAGGTTTATGTTTTATTTAGTTTTATTTTATTTTAATTTTATGTTCATTTTATTTTATTTTATATTTATTATATTTTAGGTTTTATTCTTAGGTTATTTTAGTTTCAATCTAATTTAATATTTTATTTAGTATTTTATTATATATATATTTTGGTCAGTAGTTTAAGGTTTTTATTTTATTATATTTTATTTAGGCAATTTATTATGGTTTATAGTCAGGTTTGGGGCTTGGGTCAGGAGTTGGGCCTGGGTGTGGAAGCCCAGGGTTTAGGCTCAGTTTGGGTGGGCTCAGGTCAGGGCTCAGTTAGGGTTAGATATGCAGCCCAGCTCTGAGGGCCTAGTGGCCTTAGGTCAGCCTGTTTAGGGCCTCAGAGCTTTAGGCCTGATCAGTGGTTTAAGTTGGGTGGGCTCAGAGCTCTGGCCTGGGGCCTGTGGGTTTAGCCTTATTCATGGTCAGGGCCTAGGGCTCAGGGCCTGCCATGGTCCTGGATCTTGCTCAGGGCATAAGGTCAGTTTGCCAGGCCTATTTAACGTAGATTTAGCTCAGGGCCCAGTAGCCCAGTGGCCCAGGCCTGGCCTGGGCTCAGGGTCAGGATTCCAGATTAGGATTCAGTAGGGCCTAGGGCTCATGGTTTTCCAAAATCCAAACCCATAAGCCTAGAATTTATCTGTTAAATATTTTAGTTTTTATTTTATCTTATTTAGGTTTATTTTATTTAGGCTCAGTTTTATTTTTATTTTCTTTTAAGTTTGGGTTTAGATTTTAGGTTTTATTTATTAGCTCAGCTCTTTGTTTATTTTATTATTTAGTGTTTTTAGATTTTAGGTATTTATTTATTTTAGTTTAGCTCATTTTATTTTATCTTGTTTATTTTAGGTTTAGTTTTTTAGTAGGTTTGTTCATTTTTTTATTTTTATGTTTTATTTTTAGGTTTATAGTAGTTTTTTATTATTTCTTTATCTTATTTAGTTTATTTTATTTTTGTTTTCTGTTTAGTTTTTATCTTATTTAGGGTTTTTATTTTTAGGTTTATTTTAATTTTTAGTTTAGTTTATAGTTTTACTTATTTTATTTTAATTTAAATTTTATTTTTCATTTTATTTTATTTTTTACATTTTGGTTTATTTATTTATTGGGTTTTAGGTTTTAGTTTAGGTTTTATTTTATTTTTCTTTTTATCTTTATTTAGGTTTAAGTTTTCATATTTTATTTTATTTTAGTCAGTTTAGGTTTTAGAATTTTATTTTAGGTTGGGTAGGGTTTTTTTATGAGGTTAGTGGTTTAGGGTTAGAGTTATGTGGTTTTATTTAGGGCTAGTGGTTTTGTGGTTTAGGTTTTAGATTTTTAGGGTAGGGTTAGCATTTTATATATTTTATATTAAGTAAACCCATAAGTTTAAGTTTGTTTAGTTTATTTTTCTTTATTTTAGTTTATTTTACCTTTATTTTATTTAGTATTTTATTTTTTCCCTTAGTTTAGTTTTATTTATTTTAGGTTTATTTATTTTAGTTTAGTTTTATTTAGTTTGTTTTTAGGTTTTAGATTTAGTTAAATTTTTAGTTTATTTTATTTTAATTTTATTTTTGTAGGTTTTATTTCTTTTACTTTTATGTTTAGTTTAGTTTTTATTTTATTTTTTTAGTTTAGGTTTTAGGTTTTTTATTTAAGTTTAATTTTAGGTTTTATTTTTAGTTTTGGTTTAGGATTAATTTTAGTTTTATTTTATTTTATTTATTTAGTTTAGTTTAATTATTTAGTTTAGGTTTAGGTTTTATTTATTTTATTTAGGTTTTAAGTTTATTTTATTTTATTTTAGTTTAGGTTTTCTTTTAGTTTAGGGTTTAGGTTTTATTTTTTTATTTATTTAGGTTTTAATTTTGGTTTTATTTTGTAGGTTTAGGTTTCATTTATTTTTCATTTTATTTTATTTAGGTTTATTTTATTTTTATTTTAGATTTAGTTTTATTTATTTAGGTTTTATTTTTTTTAGTTTAGTTTTGGTTTTATTTATTTTATTTTAGTTTAGCTTTAAATTTTTATTTCATTTTTTTTAGATTTAGGTTTCAGGTTATTTTATTAGGTTTGGCTGAGGTTTTAATTTTATTTTATTTTATTATTTTTTTTTATTTATTTTGGTTTAGGTTTTTTATTTTATTTTAGGTTTATTTGTTTTAGGTTTAGGTTTTAGCTTTGGATTTTGGTGCACTTAGGTTCTGCATAGGGTCAGTGGCTAGGGTCTGTGGCCTAGGTTTGGGTTTAGTCTGGGTTGGGTCAGAATTTAAGTTTAGGGTTTAGTGGCCTAGGATTTAGGGTTTAGGCCTAGTTGGTTTTGTATTTATTTTAGTAGGTATTTTGGGGGTTGGTTTATGGTAATTTAGTGTAGGGTTTATGGATTTTATTTTTTTATTTTAAATGAAGTAAACCAATATGTTTGGGTTTATTTAGTTTATTTAGTTTATTTTTGATTTATTTTAGTTTTTTTTGTTTTTTTATTTTTATTTAGGTTTATTTTTTTATTTTTATTTAGTTTAGTTTATTTATTTTAGATTTGGTTAATTTAGTTTTTGTTTTTTTATTTTTGTTTATTTTTTAGGTTTAGGTTTAGGTTTATGCTTATTTTTTAGTAAAGTTTTATTTTTATTTTATTTGTTAGGTTTAGGTTTTGTTTTTTTTTTTAATTTTAGGATTATATTTAGGTTTATATTTTATTCTTTTAGGTTTAGGTTTTAGGTTTATTTCTAGGTTTATTTTTTAGTTTTGGTTTAGGTTTATTTTTTGTTTATTTTATTTTTTTTAGTTTAGGGTTTATTTTATTTTAGGTTTAGGTTTAGGTTTTATTTATTTTAGTTTAGTTTACTTTAGGTTTATGTTTATTTTACTTTGTTTATTTTAGATTTAGGTTTTTTTAGTTTAGATTTTATTTTTAGGTTTAGGTTTTTATTTCATTTTTTGTTAAATTTAAGGTTTTCTGCCACCATCCTTCTAGGTCTTTGATGGAATTGGGAGCCCATGATAACACATTGCACATTTAGTTATTGTTATTAACGCAAAGAACGCATTTCGCTTGCCTTTTCATTAGCTGTCAGGTTGCATTAGATTGGTAAATGCCAATGGTTTGGTGAAGACTTTGTTGAGTTGAGCACTTTCATCAAGAGGTTTGCCGGAGCAGTGAGAGGGCAACCTCATTGTAGAGAAATAGAAACTCAACGAGTCCTTGATTACATTCTCGTGGCTCCAGCATGAAATATGAACCATGTCCTTAAAGATGCCATCAACATTTGAGAAATTAATTAACAAGGTGAATAGCCTTCAAGAGGAAGCCAAATAGTTTCCTTCCCTACCAAGGCCCAGCCCAAGTAAGGTGCTTGAGAAGAAGCTAGATAGTTGCGCTGGACGTGAGGGTAGCCAGTTCAAGATGAGACTACAAGCTCAGAACTTTTTCCAACTCTTCCACCACCTAATTTATCACCCAATCAGCCCACCACAATGACCATTTCCACCACCTCAGCAGCCTACTTAGCAGCGATAATCATATCCATCGCTAGGTAGCTACTTTCCACCTACTATTTTCGATAGATTGAATAAGCCATATTGCTTCAAGAGGGAGGTAGTTTGGAAAATCTTTATGATTCTCTTAAAGAAACCTGACTATTAGTTACCAGAGCCTACATGGCTGAATGAAGTGGGAAAGAGCGATGATCTTAGCTATTTCCCTACCACAAGGCCATGTTTTAGAGGATTGTATCACTTTTACTTTTGAGCTGCTACAAGTTGAGAGCCATACCATCCCTAAGGAATACATATTAGAATAACCATCCAGCTCAATTAGAGTAATCATTGGGGACCTTGATCAAAGAAGGTTAGATATTTTCCCATCCAACCTCTAGATAATTTCTAAGATCAAGAAGCTTTCCTTGCAGTGAAGTAGCTCAAACCTCAACACCAAGGAAGGTTTGCTAGTTAAAAGGATAACTCGGAAGGGGATAGCCCAAAGAAGAAGTAGCCACCATGTTTCTCAAAATAGTCTAGTAGTGCACCATAGTCCAGACTCTCCACCATCATAGCCTACCACCTCTTCTCGCTAGCCTCTTCTACTAGAAGTTGTATTTGCAGATAAGGGCACTAACTTCCTTACTCCACTTACTTTACTTGATTTATATCATGTACCTCCACCCAAAAAGAAATTAAGAAAGTTTATTCTACTTATATATGTCACATATGATTCTTGATTTTATTCCTATTGAAAGATCTCTAGTTTAAATAATAATATTCTTAGTATGATCCTTATTTTCTGATTAGTCGACTATCCTTCTCAATCAATCAGTTCACTTGAGATTGACTTGGAGTCAGCTAACTCTAAGGATCCCATAGGAAAAGCTGTAGGTATGCTCGATGAGAAGGTATAACTTTCCACAAGCTCATCATTTCGAGAAGTCACTGAAGTCAACCTATGCAGTGGCAAATTTATATTCCTATGGTAGCCTCTCAGGACAAGGGTAAGCAAGTCATTAGTTCCAGTGAAAATATATTCCCTCCATAGGATGCTCCACCCATGGATATGCTTATGGAGGACCAAGCTAGAGTTGTTTATAATGTCCTAGCTTAGCTTAGAATGTTTCCAGCTAAGTTAAGCATATACGATGCCCTTATCTTATCCAAAGACGTGAGGGAATCTCTAATCAATGCTTTACATGATCTTGAGATATTCTTAGCTCAGTTGATCACTACTAAAGAAGAGGCATGACACTCAAGGACATCTTAGGAGTTACATTCAATGATGAAGATTTACTCCTGGGACACCAACCGCTTTTACATGATGTTGGTAGATACAAGCTATCCAAAGTTTTGGTTGACCTGTGTATCAGCCAACATTATGAGTCAAAGAACCCTTGCCTACTTGAGGATCGACATCTCCAAACTCCAATAAGAAAGGATGATGTTGAGAGGATTCAATAAAGGCAAGAGAGACTTATTGTTTACTTTTGGATGTATGGGGGGGGACACCATGCAAATCGTAAGGGGGTGGTTACTTTTTGAGGTGATCGGTTACAACATTGAGGTATGATGTACTATCTCAAAAGATAGAGGCATCACCCTACAATGGACCTAATCAGGTAATAAAGACTCCTAAGGCATGATGGGTCTATGAATGTACTAGATTTTTCCCTAATTTACATGGATGAATAAAGCGGTTTATATTAAACTAGTTTTAAGTCATGGAGGCAAGCCTCCATAGTTAATTACATCTTAAGAAATGAAATTTCTAAGAATAGTCTCGATTAAAGTAGCAATTATCATCTCCAAAGATTTCAGGTTAGACTATTAAAGGATTGGTTGTATTTGGAAAATCAATTGGGAAAGTTCAAGGAGAAGACTTATTTTGAATCCAAATGAAATAAGTAGAAATGCTCATGATACTAGAAGCCTAATGAGCATTCCAATTTATCCTATGGTTGGGCTTTATAATTTTGAAGTTGAGAGATTTATATGTTTTGAGTTGAAATTTAATTAGATTACTCTTATAATCCACCAACACAAGGTTGTGGGAATTCCAAAGAGGTGAGGATTAATGCTCATTGCCCCAAAGGAAATAACTACCTCATATCTTAAAGCAAGGGAGCTTTAGTACGAGCTAAAGCATGACCTAAATCTAAGTGATAGGTGGACATAAGGGTTTACCTCCACAAGAGAGAATAAATTATCCCACTTGACTTATAACCACCAGAGTGTGCCAACTAACTCCTCCTACAATTTTAAAACCATGTAGTGGTCTTATGAATTGCAAGATAGCTAGGTAGTTATTTAATTTGAAAGAGATAAAGTCCTAAACACCCCTAAGAGACTAGAGCATGAGTGGTATGAGCATATGACTTAATCTATAGATGCAAAATCTTTTCAAATTTTATTTCATTTTAGACATCATTTTGATAGAGGCTTTATTTTATTACAAAATGCATGATGAAATAGGTTATGGGTCAAAGTAGAAGAAGGTGTTCTCCACCACAAGGGATGCCCTCACAGGTCAATCATTCCTTTATCATGCAAGGATGGAGATCCTTCATGTTCAAGAGAGAAAGAATATGCATGCATGATGTGAAATATACAACATACAACTATAAATCTTTAATTATCTTATTTATGTCTTAGGCTTTATGATGAAGTTATGAGTTGTTTAAAATTTAATGAGTGATTAGTTGGGTGAAAAGTTATTTGTATCATAAGAGCCTAATTGTATCCAAGCCACACATTAAAGCATCAATCATTTAAGAAACTATGAAAAGCATGCCATCCTAATGTACAATGTAAACATAACATCAAACAATTATATAAACTATCGTGTAAAAGTATAAAGGCCCGATTGGTACCATCCTGACGAGAGAAAAGATGGGTAGTCGAGCTCTACCCTTATGCAACTTTGAATATGAAAGAATAATTATAATTGTATTAAATGCTATGGTGGTCTTCTTTCTTCATATCTCCATTTCTGATTTGGTTCCTTCTTTGATTTGGATGGTGCTTGCTTCAAATGCATCACAGGGTACCCCAAGATAAAAACCTTGCCTTTCATCTAATTGCCCATAGTGCATCCTAATTCCTATTGTAAAATTACATTTATGTGGGAAAAGTAAATCTAACTACACTAACAAATTAGAGGTTAGCTAATTATACATATAATCCCAAACAGTTATGTTTATAATTTGGACTTAACACCCTACACATGGGTTACTAAGCCCACCTATAGAAAACATGATTAGGCTAATATTGGCCTATCATCCAGTCTACGAAGCATACACCCTAACATCCAATCTAAAATAATACATCAAACAAAACATACATCACATCATACATCGTCCAAAACTTAGAGCTACAATTGGTGACTTAATTCTAATATGTGTATTGAGGCCTATGTGGTAAGTAATTAGGGCATTAGTGTTGTATTTTCTAAGTGTAGAAGGATTCAATTTAACATGAAAGGTTGATTTCATTTGTAGTAGTTTAATTGATTTGAGAGTTTTAATTTGTGTTTTCTTTTGTTTCATTTGATTACACTTAGCAACTAGTGTTATAAAGAGAGGAAAAGAGGATTACCCTCTTTCATCCCTAGCTTAAGTGACTTTCTAAAGTATATTAATTTAATTTAGTTCTCTTTAGTGAATGGTTTATTAAATGATTTAATTAATCCTAAGTTTAGGTTCAATTTAAATTATCCTATTCAAAATGAGAGGCATCTTAAGATTAATTTAATTGAATTACTACCACATGACATATATTAAATCATTCCTTTCCATCACATGTAACATGCATGTGATTTAATCCTAAGTGTATCTATACATGCAACATATTTTAGCACACTTAAATGATGAATATATATATGTTTAGAATTAATATTTATTTGATTGAATTATTTAAACATATTACTTTAAAACTTTATCCAAATTCTAAAATAAAAATGTCATAAGAATGAAATTAAATAGTCATATGACGTTGTTAAACCAGGGATGTTAGGTAATCAAATGACCTCCTTGGAGCTAGCTAAAACATTGTATTCTTGAGATGTTTAGACTATATATCCTTTTGCATTCAAACATATGTAAATTGATACATGAACATAGGAAGTAAGCTCCAAATCATATGGCTAATTAATTCAACCACTTAGTCAATTATGAATGCATGCAATTTTAATGTAAAATGGGATTTTCATTCACTAATCACATATACATATACATGTACAAAGATATAGGCAAGTACATGCCATTATTAAACTAGAAAAGTGAGGTAATCAAATGACCTCCTTGGGGCTAACTAAAACCTCATATTCTCGAGATGTCTAGACTACATACTTGCTTTTCTTGGACACAGATGGATGTATACATAAATGAGGGAAAGAAAACCATACAAAGATTGTATATTATTTTTTTTATTGAATCATTTATATATGTGAATTAAAGCTCTATCCAAATTCTAATGTTAAAATACATTAGAATGAAATCAAATGGGTACGTGCCATTATGAAACCAGGGAAGTGAGGTAATCAAATGACCTCCTTGGGGTTAGCTAAAGCCTCATGTTCTCGATATGTCCAGACTATATACCCATTACCATCCAATCTTTTATAAATCAACACATGAATAGAGGAAAGAGAATTCAACATTCATACACATAAGCTATAAGCACATGCATTTCTTATGTATTTATAACTAGCATCATAACACATATTATTATTCATTTATAAGCTTTTGAAAAATACATTTGGATTTAATAGTGATAATAGCCAATCATATATTAAATTAAATCAACACATGCTAGCTTACATAAAGAAAATCCATTTTTTTTACTTGATTTTGAAAAGATGGATGCACGAATTCAAATGACATACCAAATTTAACATGATTGGAAATAGGACAATCAAATATAAGCATGTGATTCATTCAACCAAACTAGTTCTTAAGGACAATCAAGTCAAATAAGATTATTTAAAGCAAACCAAAGCTTCTTTATTAATTAAGTTTAGGATTTGATTTGATTTAACGAGGAGAAGTTAAATCATCACTTGTTATTTTAAATCCATTCCCACATTAGTGATTTGATTAAATTTAAGGAAATGTAATTAAGTTAATTTTATTGGTTAATTAAGTCGAACCCTAACTTAGATGAATTAATAACCCTTACCTATGTCACTTTAAAGTAATTAACTAAATAATTATGAGCCAACATGATATGCATGGAAAATAAACTTGCAATGATCTTAGGAAATAAAAGGGGCCCAATGCAATTGGCTCATAATTAATAGTTAATTAGATTAAGGGACTTAATTAATTACTCTTCTAGTTTTCCCACACATGTGGACTAACCATAATTTTATTAAACTCATTTAGGTTTATTAAAATATCTACCCCATGATTTAATTAATTAAGGTCGATGTGATTATGATTTCAATTAGATTAAGTGATTTAATTAATTAGTTAAATCCTAATTAATTTAATTTTAAAAAGGGTGAAATGAACTTAGGGAAAGGGGTCTTAACCCTATTCTTTAGTCCACTTACTATTGAACAATGAGTAATAAACTTAATTAACCAATTTATTATTGTTCATGGGATTAATTAATTATTAATTAACTTAAAAGAGTAGTTAAGGTTTAATAGTCAATTTTTCTAATTAAGTGAGTAATAAATCCCAAAAGACTTATGGGAGGTAGAGGTCATCCCATTAAATTAACCCTCAAAATTTGGGATTAATTGCTCAAGTAATTAAAGAGTAATTAAGCTAATTAATTTTATAATTAAACTTTAATTACTATTTGAAAATAGTTAAGATCATTTTTAACTAATTCTCCTCTGAAATACATTTAAAATGAGTGTTTAATTGCATTTGTTGGATATCTCTATGATTTTTTTTTTATGATTTTTAGAAGTTTCAACCATTAAAAAAGATTAATTAAGCCTAGTTAAAGCCTAATCCTATTGGTGCCAGATGGTGCACTGATGCGATGCGCTTCCCACAGGGTGCCACAAGATTGGCTACTTAAAACTTATTCGACTCAGTGACTATGTGGCGATAGCAAATGTACACAGCTTAAAGAGATTAAATTATATCGATCTAGTGGATCTAATTACGATAGTCCATTTCGATCGCATAGAATTGATGGTGTGTGATCTAACATCATGCAAGTGAGGGATAATGGAGTCTTTCTGCCATCGTTCACTTGCTCTGAGCTTACCCGAGCTCGGATCAACTCCAAAAGGATCCCACACCTTCATGACATTGATCAAAGGTGATGATCAAGATCACATGAGATGCAAGTTTTCTTCAAAAAGTTCCAACCCATTTTTTTTGTAAGGATTGATTTTGAAAGCATACTTCGCTGGAGCTCAAGACTGATAACTCGAATGATTGAGGAAGCCTCATCTAGTGGAGATGAAGCCCTGTTGACCAACAACTTGATCAATTCCTTGACGTTCACTCAGAAGGCCATGAACTGACATTTTGGAGCTCAACCTTGATCGATGGCCAACCTCCGGTGCTTCGAAAGCTTGGGAGATGATTCATTCTTGCTCAATGAGGCCTAATGAAGGTGCATGCAAAGTTAATTTGAGTTTGATGGAGAAATGGGTAAGTTAGGTCATAAATGGGAGTGTATTATTTCGGGATAGATGGGAATGGAATTTTTTGATCGATGAATAAGTTTAGGAGCTTAGGGAATGGCTCTAGCAGCTCATCTTGGGTAGTTAGGGCTCTGTGGAATGATATTTGCGTGTGTTTGAGTGGAAAAGAGGGGGTGTATACCCCCTTCATATTGATTAGATGGTGGGATCGGGTTTTGCTTTGAGTGGTCGTCCAACCATCTCAGGGAATCGTGGGTGGTAGGGAGGAGGTGAGTTGGCTTGGCTTGGTTAGTTGAATGTGTGGAGGTGGCTGCTAAGGAGGAATCATGGGTGTTCTATGGGTTTCAAATGCTCTAATGGGGAGGGTGAGGTGATTTCACCTCCCATGGGTCATGGCCAACCCAACAGCCCCAAGACCTTCATGGAGTGAGGTCTTAAAATCAAAAGGATGTTATCTAGCTCAACCTAAGGATGAAATAGGATAAGTTTCAACGAAAAGAAAGATATTCTTGGACCCATATAAAATATAAGTCCACTATCAATGTTTGGGGAAAATAATTGCCACTAAAGATGAAGAGAGGAACCCTCCCCAGTAGAGCTAGAAAAATCTGTGGTGATCAATTTTGAGATGTGGGATAAAACGTAGATCTTAGAGGGTACTTATTGAAATTATTGGGTATGATATTAAGGAAAGATGCACTATCTCAAAAGATATAAATCATCACTCTATAATAGACCTAATCATCATATAAGGACTCCTAAGGCATGATGGGTCTTTGAATGTACCAGAGATCTTTTCCACACTTTGGAAAAGTAAAGTTGGGTTTTATATTAATTTGGGTTTGTTAAGTTCCCTATGAGGCAAGCCTCCATATTTAATACATCCTAGGGATGTGAATCCCTTAAGAATACTCTCAATTAAAGTAATAATTAAAGTCTCCAAAGATTTCAAGGCTAGACTATCAAAGGATTAGTTGTATTGGAAAATCAAGTTGGAAAACTCAAGGAGAAGACTTATTATGGAAGCTAAAGGAAATGAGTACGGAATGCTCTTAATACAAGGAAACCTAGTGGGCATTTCAACCTATCCTACAATTAGGCTTTATAATTTTGAAATTAAAGAGAAGATCAATTTTGTTAAAGTTGACATTTTATTAGAAAGCTAGGACTTGTAATCCAACAACACAAGATTATGGAGATGCATAAGAGGTGAGGATTTATGCTTGTAGCCCGAAAGAAACAACCACCCCGAATAATAAATCTATGGAAATTTAGCATAAGCTAAAGCATGACCAAAATATAAGAATAAAGTGGCATATGGTTTAACTCCATAAGAGAGGATAAACTTCTCGACTGCTAGACTTTCAATCACCTGGAGTGGAAGCCAGCTAACACCTCCTATGCTTTAAATCTAAGAAGTTTGATAAACTCTATAATATAATATATTGTCTAACATTACACCTCTTTAGAATCACTTAAAAAATAAATAACAAAATTTTTTCAAAATATGAATAATGCTCATTTTGGATGTAAAATTGTTAATTTTTAATTTGAAATGGAATAAAATAGCAAAATTTTGGTGTTGCTTCTTGATATGTGTTGTGAATTTGGCCATATTTTTCCATCTCAACCTTCAAATTAACATTTTTTTGAGTTCTGGCCCAATGTATTATAACAAAAGTAAAATATACTAAAATGTATAATAACAATTAGTAGCACACCACCACATTCATATATATGTGAAGTTATATTGTTAAGTACATTATATTTTAATATGCTTTCATATAATATGTTATCTTACATTACACCTTAAAATGAATCACTTTAACAAAAAAAATTATAAAATTTGGTTCAAAAATTAACATTTATTTTGAATATAAAATTCCATTCTTTTGATTAAATGACACACCATAACACCCCAATGATATTCCCTAAAGCATACCTTAAATTAGGCCAAAATCATCTTAGTCTATAAATAAAATTTTTATAAATTATGCCATTACAAACTCTATTACATTGTACTACCTAAAATATGCTAAACAAAATTAGTAATAATATATGTTATAATGCTTGATGCTATATATCACATCATGTTATATAAATAATCTAGTCAATTAGTTGCATAATTAAAAAATAAAAACACATAAATTAGAATAATATATTATCTAAATCAAGATTTTATAAATAATGAATTTATTTTAAGATTGAAAAATCTAAAACATTTTTTATAAATATATTATGATATATGATGCTAAATACATATAATATTTAAAATTTGATATAAAATTTATTAAATCAATATTTTAAATTTATATTAATATAGACCATAGATACTATTTAACAATACTAAAACATTTTTGAAACATTTTTTACTATAACTATACCATAAAACACTAAAACATTTTGAAACATTTTATAAAAACTACATGCTTAAATATGTTACATTATACTATAATATATGGTATTATAATATGATCTAGGGTTAGGGTTTAGGGTATTCAAATCTCTAATGGTCAAGAGAAAGTCTCTTGAAGACATTTTCTTTAGATACCATAATAATGTTAGGATTAGGTCATTCTTTAGATCAACTCCTAATGACATCTTTATTCAAGGTTTAGGGTTTAGGGTTTAGGGTTTAGGGTTAGTTTAGGGTTTAGGGTTTTTAGTTTAGGGTTTAGGTTTTAGGGTTTAGGGTTTAAGGTTTAGGGTTTTAGGGTTTGGGGTTTAGGGTTTAGGGTTTTAGGGTTAAGGGTTTAGGGTTTAGGGTTTAGGGTTTAGGGTTTATGGTTTCAGGTTTAGGATTTAAGGTTTAGAGTTTATTATTTATGGTTTAGGGTTTTTAGGGTTTAGGGTTTAGGATTTAGGGTTTAAGATTTAGAGTTTAGGGTTTAAGGTTTAGGTTTTAGGTTTAGGGTTTTGTGTTTAAGGGTTTTTTTTAACAAAGAATGAATTCAAATTCAACATTTTTTTTTAATTTCATCAACCAAGTAGCACACCAAGTTTTCTAAGACACAAGCAATGACATAGATCAAAAATAAGCACCCATAGAGCAAATCAAAAACCTTAGATAAGTTGAACCGTCTTTACTATAATGAGAAAGTTCCATAAGCAACAGATCAAATCAGTTGTTGTTCAATTTCTCCAATTCTCATCAGAACCATTGCCACCTCCCGAGTAGTGGGATTCACCAACATATCCTCGATCTCTCCCTCGGCCACCACCAATATAACCATATAGCCTCCATAACCACCATTTCTCGAGCACCTATACCCACCGGCACCTCTAGATCCCCACCAATGCGATAACTACCTTTACCTCCCCTCCACGGTCGAGACTAAGCACGGTGATTGATGTTCCCTACCATCAAGTTTTTTCTCATTCTTAGGGTTTAGGGTTACTTTAGGGTTTAGAGTATAGGGTTTAGGGTAGTATATTTTAGGGTTTAGAGTTTAGGGTTTAAGGTTTAGGGTTTAGAGTATAGGGTTTAGGGTTTTAGGGTTTAGAGCTTAGGGTTTAAGGTTTAGGGTTTAGGGTTTAGGGTTTAGGGTTTAGGGTATAGTATTTAGGTTTTTAGGGTTTAGGGTTAGCGTTATAGGTTTAGGGTTGTAGGTTTAGATTTTTAGGTTTAGGGTTTAGGGTTTAGGGTTTAGGGATTATGATTTAGGATTTAGAGTTTTTTTAATTAAGAAAACCTGTAGGTTTAGGTTTATTTAGTTTAATTTTTATTTATTTGAGTTTATTTTATTTTATTTATTTACTTAGTTTATTTATTTTAGTTTAGGTTTTTCATTTAAGTTTATCTTTTAGGTTTAGGTTTAGGTTTATGTTTATTTTTAGTTTAGTTTTATTTTTATTTTATTTTTTAGGTTTAAGTATATTTTAATTTTTAGGTTTAGGTTTAGGTTTTTATTTTACTTTTTTAGGTTTATATTTTCATTTTAGGTTTTATTTTTTAGTTTAGGTTTAGGGTTATTTCTAGTTTATTTTATTTTATTTAGTTTAGGTTTAATTTTAAGTTTAGTTTATTTTAGGTTTAGGTTGACATTTTATTTATTTTAGTTTAGTTTATTTTAGTTTAGGTTTAGGTTTATTTTATTTTGTTTATTTTTTATTTTAGGTTTAGGTTTTTTTTTTTAGTTTAAGGTTTAGGTTTTATTTATTTATTTTTAGGTTTTATTTTTTGGTTTATTTTTTAAGTTTAGGTTTATATTTAGTTTTTATTTGATTTTATTTTAGGTTTATTTTATTTTATTTTATGTTTAATTTTTATTTTATTTCAGTTTTTTATTCATAGGTTTATTTTATTTTTTAGTTAGTTTAGGTTTTATTTATTTTATTTTCATTTATTTTTATTTTTTAATTTATTTAATTTTTAGGTTAGGTTTAATTATGATTTTATTTTATTTTTTATTTTATTTAGGTTTTACTTTTTTATTTATTTTCTTTTTAGATTTAATTTAGTTTAGGTTCAAGTTTTTAGGTTTTTAGGGTTTAGGGTTTTAGGATTTGGGGTTTAAGGTTTAGGGTTTAGGGTTTAGGGTTTAGGGTTTGGGTTTTAGCATTTAGGGTTTAGGGTTAGGGTTTAGGGTTTAGGTTTTAGGGTATAATGCTTAGGCTTTAGGGTTTAAGTTTTGAGGGTTTAGGGTTTTGGGTTTAAGGTTTAGGGTTAGTTTAGGGTTTTGGGTTTAGGGTTTAGGCTTTGGGGATTAGGAGTTTTAAATTTAGGAGTTTAGGTTTAGGAGTTTAGGGTTAGGGTTTATCAGGGTTTAGGGCTTTTGGTTTTAGGGTTTAGGATTTAGGGATGTAGGTTTCAGTTTAGGGTTTAGCTGTTTTAGGGTTTAAGTTTTTAAATTAAGTAAACTAGTAAGTTTAAGTGTATTTAGTTAATTTTTTAGTTATTTTAGTTTATTTTATTTTTTATTTTTAATTAGGTGTATTTTTTTTAGTTTAGTTTATTAATTTTAGGATTATTAATATAATTTAGGTTTTTTATTTTAGTTTATTTCTTAGATTTAGGTTTATATTTATTTTTTAGTTTTATTTTATTTTTTTAGGTTTAGGTTTTATTTTTAATTTTTAGGTTTAAGTTTAGGTTTTTATTTTATTTTTTTAGGTTTATGTTTCAGGTTTTTATTTTAGGTTTATTTTTAGTTTTTATTTTTTAATTTAGGTTTGGATTTATTTTTAGTTTATTTTAATTTATTTAGTTTAGGGTTTAGGTTTAGTTTTTTTTAAGTTTAGGTTTAGGTTTTATTTATTTTAGTTTAGTTTATTTTAGTTTAGGTTTAGGTTCATGTTAATTTGTTTATTTTAGGTTTAGGTTTTTTTAATGTTTAGGGTTTAAATTTTATTTATAATTTATTTTAAGTTTTATATTTTAGGTTTAGGTTTTTAATTAGTTTTTATTTTATTTATCTAGGTTTTTAATTTTAGGTTTATTTTATTTTTTTTGTTTTGTTTAGTTTTTATTTATTTTATTTTAGTGTAGTTTTTATTTTTTTATTTTATTTTTGTTTTAGGTTTAGGTTTAGTTTTTAGTATATATTTTTTATTTCAATTTATTTTTTTATTTTATTTAGGTTTAGGTTTTTACTTATTTATTTTATTTTTATGTTTTACTTAGTTTAGGTTTAGGTTTGTAGGTTTTTATGGCTTAGGGTTTAGGGTTTAGGGTTTAGGGTTTAGGATTTAGGGTTTGGGGTTTAGGGTTTAGGTTCCAACATTTTAGGTTTTAGGGTTTAGGGTTTAGGGGGGGTTTAGTGTCATAGGGTTTAGGGTTTAGGATTTTAGGCTTTAGTATTTAGGGTTTAGTGTTGTAGGTTTAGGGTTTAGGATTTAGGGTTTGGGGATTTTTATTTTATTTTTTATTTTTTATTTTATTTATTTTTTAAAATTAAGTAAAGTGGTTGGTTTTGGTTTATTTAGTTTAATTTTTATTTATTTTAGTTTATTTAATTTTTTTATTTTTATTTAGGTATATTTTTATCTATATTTAGTTTAGTTTATTTATTTTAGGTTTATTTATTTTAGTTTAGGTTTTTTATTTTTGTTTATTTTATAGGTATAGGCTTAGGATTATTTTTTAGTTTAGTTTTATTTTTATTTTATTTTTAGGTTTATGTAATATTTTTTATTTTTAGGTATAGGTTTAGATTTTTTTTTTATTTTCTTAGGTTTAGATTTTAGGTTTCTATTTTAAGTACATTTTTATGTT
The DNA here is from genome assembly GCA_021442155.1 of Cymbidium sinense. Classification (NCBI taxonomy): domain Eukaryota; kingdom Viridiplantae; phylum Streptophyta; class Magnoliopsida; order Asparagales; family Orchidaceae; genus Cymbidium; species Cymbidium sinense. The sequence continues at coordinate 222,232,033 of CM038216.1, forward strand.
TTTTTTAGTTTTAGTTTAGGTCTATTTTTAGCTTATTTTATTTTATTAAATTAAGTTTTAGTTTTAGGTTTTGCTTATTTTTTATTTTAATTTTATTTTAGGTTCGTGCTTTTTTTTAGTTTAGGGTTAAGGTTTTATTTTTTATTTATTTGTAGGTTTATTTTTTAGGTTTAGGATTTTATTTAGTTTTTATTTCATCTTATTTTAAGTTTTTTATATTTTTTTATATTTAGTTTTTATTTTATTTAAGTTTTCTAATTTTTAGTTTAGTTTGGCTTTTTATTTATTTGATTTTAGTTTAGTTTTGATTTATTATTTTATTTTATTTTTAGGTTTAGGTTTTAGGTTTTTATTTTAGGTTTATATTATTTTTACTTTAAGTTTAGTTTTTATTTTATTTAGGTTTTTTATTTTTAGGTTTATTTTATTTTTTTAGTATAGTTTAGGTTTTTATTTATTTTATTATAGTTTATTTTTTATTTTTTATTTTATTTTATCTTTAGGTTTAGGTTTAGGTTTATATTTTAGTTAAGGTTTATATTTTATTTTATTATTTTATTTTATTTAAGTTTTTATTTTATTTATTTATTTTATTTTTAGGTTTTATTTAGTTTAAGTTTAGGTTGTCAGGTTTTTAGGGTTTAGGGTTTAGGGTTTAAGGTTCAGGGTTGTAGGTTTTAGGGTTCAAGGTTTTAGGTTTTAAAGTATGGAGTTTTGATTTTAGGGTTTAGGGTTTAGGGTTTAGGGTTAGTTTTAGGGTTTGGGGTTTAGTGTTAGGGTTTATTTTATTTTATTTTATTTTTTTATTTTTTATGTTTTTTAAAATTAAGTAAAATAGTAGGTTTAGGTCTTTTTTTGTTTATTTTTTTATTTATTTTAGTTTTCTTTATTTTCTATTTTTATTTAGTTTTTTCTTTTACTAGTTTGTTTATTTTAGGTTTATTTATTTTAGTTTATGTTATTTTATTTTAGTTTGTTTTTTAGGTTTAGGTTTGGGTTTAAGTTTTTTTTTTAGTTTAGTTTTATTTTTATTTTAATTTTTAGGTTTAGGTTTTATTTTTTATTTTTTATTTTTTATTTATTTAGGTTTGGGTTTTTATTTTATTTTTTAGGTTTAGGTTCTAGGTTTTATTATAGGATTATTTTTTGGTTTTCTTTTTTTAGTTTTGGTTTAGGTTTATTTTTTAGTTTATTTTATTTTATTTAGTTTAGGTTTAGGTTTAGGTTTTACTTATTCTAGTTTAGGTTTAGGTTTATTTTATTTTTATTTTAGGTTTAGGTTTTGTTATTTAGTTTAGGGTTTAGGTTCTAATTTTTATTTATTTTTAGGTTTTATTTATAAGTTTATTTTTTAGGTTTAGGCTTTTATTTAATTTTTAGGTTTAAGTTTAGGTTTAGGAATAGGTTTAGGATTTACTTTAGGTTTTTATTTTATTTTATTTAGGTATAGGTTTATTTATTTATTTTATTTTTAGATTTTATTTAGTTTAGGTTAATATTTTTAGGGATTAGGGTTTAGGGTTAGTTTTAGAGTTTAAGGTTTAGCATTTAGGGTTTAGGATTTAGGGTTTAGGGTTTAGGTTTTAGGGTTTACGATTTAGGGTTTAGAGTTTAGGTTTTCGAGTTTTTTTTAAATTAAGTAAACGGGTAGGTTTAGGTTTATTTAGTTTATTTTATTTAGTTTATTTTTATTTAGGTTTATTTTTTATTTTTATTTAGTTTAGTTTATTTATTTTAGTTTAGGTTTTTTATTTTTGTTTATTTTTTTGGTTTAGGTTTAGGTTTATGTTTATGTTTTAGTTTAGTTTTATTTTTATTTTATTTTTTAGGTTTAGGTTCGATTTTTGATTTTGAGGTTTAGGTTTAGGTTTTTATTTTATTTTTTTAGGTTTATATTTTGGGATTAGGGTTTAGGGTTAGTTTTAGGGTTAGGGTTTATCTATTTTTTTATTTTTTATTTTTTTATTATTTAAATTAAGTAAAGTGTATGTTTAGGTTTATTTGGTTTATTTTTTATTAATTTTAGTATATTTTTATTTTGATTTAGTTTAGTTTATTTATTTTAATTTAGGTTTTTTAATTTTGTTTATTTTTTAGGTTTAGGTTTTTTTTTTAATTTAGTTTTTTTTATTTTATTTTTAGGTTTAAGTTTTATTTTTTATTTTTAGGTTTAGGTTTATGTTTTTTTTTTGTTTTTTTAAGTTTAGGTTTTAGGTTTTATTTTAGGTTTATTTTAGGTTTTATTTTTTAGTTTAGGTTTAGGTTTATTTTTAGTTTATTTTATTTTATTTAGTTTAGGTTTAGGTTTAGGTTTAGCTTGTTTTTGGTTTTATTTACTTTAGTTTAGGTTTTGGTTTATTTTATTTTGTTTATTTTATTTTTATTTTAGGTTTAGGTTTTTTTTAGTTTAGGGTTTAGGTTTTATTTTTTATTTTTTTAAAGTTTATTTTTTAGGTTTAGGTTTTTAATTAGTTTTTAGGTTTAGGTTTAGGTTTAAGTTTAGGTTTATATTTTGGTTTTAGTTTAAGTTTTTATTTTATTTTATTTAGGTTTAGGTTCTTTATTTATTTAATTTTGAGGTTTTATTTAGTTTAGGTTAAGGTTTTTACAGTTCAGGGTTTTATTTTTTAAATTAAGTAAACTGGTAGGTTTAAGTTTATTTTGTTTATTTTTTATTTATTCAGGTAATTTTATTTGGAGGCAATGGCACCATTGACAAAAACACGATTCACATTGAAATGGGATTCAACCCATCAGTGTTGAAATGCAAACACTAGTAAAAGCCCATCTAAATATCCACCAAATAGCGATTATGGTAAAACATTATTCCCCGGATCAAAGAGTTATACAAGGCCAATAGAGCCAAAATAACCTTATCAATCCAACCCATATAGCATAGGCACGGACAAAAGCTAACCAAGAAAAACAACATAGCAAAGAAAACTAATAAAACAGACCACAACCTGAAAAGAATCGGTTAAACAAAAAACCCAATATACCATCCAGTCGATTGACAAAATAGCAAATGAAATAAACTAGGGAATGAGACAAGCATACCAGATGGGAGGCAGTTCCATTATAGAGAATAAGAGCCATAATAAAATTCAAAATGTAAATAAAAATCCATCCAAAGGGTAAATAGCCCAACATCAAACAAGCGAAGCAGGGGACATTACCATCAATCAGACCAAACTAGGGAAGAGGATACCAAACAAAACCCCAACCAGACATAGAAATCACAAGAAGCACAATAATAAGAGGGGAAAGAAAAACAATAGCCATAAATGGAAAATCACCTAATCCATCTAGGAGGGATGAAAAAGAAGCGACATAACTTGATCGATAAAATAAGTGTCCCATCTAAGAATGACGGTAAAGATAATACCCAGCATAGGTAAGGACAAAAAATAGCTATAGGTAACCAATAGAAGAGGCTGAAGAGCTAAACATCACATGAATAGGAACACCAAAAAATGTAGCATAAAAAGAAAAAAGTAAAAATAAAAAAAGGAAAAGGAACATAGAATGCAATTAAACCATGCTAGAAAATAAAACAATTCAAGTTAATTTCTGAGATAAGGTAAACTAGAGTTATCCAAATTAACCAAACCACACAATTGTCTAGGAAGATTAAAATTATCAAATAGAGTGAGCTCATTTAATCTAGATCCTATATTAGCAAGATAATTAGCACAAGCATTTCCTTCATGCTAAATGTGAGTGATTTTAAAGCAGACTTTAGAGAGGAGAGCTCTAGTATGGTTAAGAAGAAGGTATAAATGTGTTTCCCACCACGGTGAAGTCGACATGTCGATGAGTAATAGAGCATCCACTTCAATCAAATATTGAACTAACCTTTTTGCAAACAAATATCAATAGCTTTGTTAACAGCCATTAATTCAACAAAGACAACAGAACAAGCTTTAAGGGGATAAGCAAAAGCACAAATGACATTACCTTTAAAGTTTATACAAATTCCACCACAACCAAAACCATTCTGGGATACTGAGCCATCAGTATTAATTTTGATAGTATTGTTGTATGGTTTTATCCAATAAATAATCATATCTTCTTTAGTAGTAGGAGATCTCGTGATTTAAGGCTAACTTTTCCACAAATTTGCAACCTCTAAAATGGGTGTTAGTAATTAAGCTAACATTAAATAAAGAACAAATTTTTTTCTTTAGTTCTAGCAATAATCCTTTTATGGTTCATAGGGATACCATGATGTTTAGCATCATTTTCATCCATCTATATGAACCATATAGGAGTGATGGTAATTAACACTTTAATGTGACCTTTCACAATTTTTTGAAAATAAACATCAAGAAGTTGATATAAAGATAATGAGCCATGGAAATGGTTAATATTAAAGAGATCATCATACCAAACCCATAATTTGGTGGCAATAACACTATTGACAAAAACATGATTTACATTTTTAATGTGAAAACAACAAGTACATTTAGAAGGCAACTGAAAGCCTTTATCCCACATCAAAGAATTGACATGAATGAAGTTTTTCAGAATTTTCCAAGTAAGGAGGAGTAAGAGATAGGGATAATGTTATTCCAAAGTTTAAAAAGACATTAGAGAAACCAGCATCTCTAATATGATTTGGACCTCTTTAATAATAAAATCACCATTATGAGACAACTTAAAAGAATTTGATCCGACTTGTTAGAAATGATAAGAATGTTGGTGAATTTATCCAAAGAGAAATAGGAATATAATCGGTGAGGTTACTATCACTCTAATTATTATTAATCCAAAAGGAGTTCACTTTAATAGTAGCAGTTGAATGAGTAGATAATAAATCATCAATAGAACCACTATCAATCCAGTTGTCTTTCCAAAAGAAAGATGATACTAAATTTATATCTCAAGAAATTAGGGATTCAACTTCCTATTTGATGGAGCAAAGTCTTTTCCAAATTGGGGAGTCACCCAGTTTATAAGGACAAATAAGAGGATGTTTACCCTGGCAGTATTTAATAGTAATGAAGTAAGCCCAGAGATTATTTTTGCTCCTAAAGTTCCAACAGAGTTTATGAGAGAATGTAGTAATAGCTTCATGAATAGACTTATAGCCACCTTAGGGTGCCACAACAATTATGCCAAGAAGTCCAATGCATCCTTTTAGCAAAATTGTTAGAACCCTAAAATAAATTATTAAGGAGACGGTCTAATCTATTTATGGTAGAATTGGTAGGGATGATGGTTTGAATAAGATATAAAGGCATTGAATTTAAGGTACTCTTAAGCAAAGTAAATACCACCAAGGAGAGCAAGTGAAATTCCCAAACAAAAATTTTATTAGCAATTTTTTGAATTAGGTCATAAAAAAGATGGGAACTTTTTTGACCTTTGAATGGAGGAGCACCTAAATATTTAATAGGGAGTTGTTGGTTTTAAAGTTAGTGATTCTCAAGATTTGATAGATTTTGTTAATAGAGATTTTAGAGGATGTAATGAAATAACTCTTGTCTACATTAATAGGAAGACCACTTTCTTTACCAAAAATATTTAAGAAATTTTTAAGGCTTTTGAAGTGATGGATGCAAGCATTCAAAAAATAATGAAATCATCAGCAAAATTAAGATGGGAGATAGGTATACCACCAAGAGTTCTAAAGTACATGCTAGGATTATTATTGAAAAGATCATTTAAGCTCCTAGATAGATATTCCACATCATTAATAAACAGGGTAGGGGACAAAGGATCACTTTGTCTCAACCGATGGGAAGAAAGGAAGAAACCTAAGGCCTCACCATTAAGAATAACAGAAAACCAAGCATTACTAATACAATTTTAATTAGGTAAATGAAATTATCAAAGAAAAAACAAATGAATGAAGAATGTTTAAAGGAAATCCAGGTGTCAAAGGCTTTAGATATCTAATTTAAAAAGATATTACCACCTATAGTAGGAACATCCAAATCATGAACTCTTGCAAGAAGAATGTTATCAGATATAGATCTACCTCTATGAAGTTTAGTTGAGGAGATAATTTTTTTGAAAAATGACTAAGTCTATTAGCAAGTATTTTAGCGATGGGTTTATGAAAGAAAGTACAAAGACTAAGGTGCAAATCACTCCAATTAAGATTATCAATTTTAGGTATAAGGACAATGGAAGTGCTAGGAAAATATCTTGGAATAGGATTACCAATAAAGAAATCAACAACATCATCAATTAAGCCATGCTTAATAATTGGCCAACAATGCTAGAAAAATTGAGTGGTATAGCCTTCCAGACCAGCAATAGAGTCAATGTCCATATTATTATGAACTTTACCAATCTCATCCTCCATAGGCAACCTAGTAAGCAAATGATTGTCAACACTAGTAATAGTAGAGGGGATCAAATGTGAGTTAGAAATAGCATCTAAAGTGTGGCTCTTGTTATGCTTATTTCTAAAATGGTTAATAATAGATTCTTTAATCTCATTAGTGTTAGTGATCCAATCTTCATTATCACTTTAAATTTTTTGGATAGAGTTTAAAGCTCTCTTTTTATTAAATAAAATATGAAAATACCTGGTATTTTTGTCCCCATTAATAATATGTTTATTGGTAGCCTTTTGCCACCAATAAGTTTCTTCCATATTCTGATAGTTAACCATATTATCTTTGGCTTCATTCAAATCCTTCAGCTTAGAAGAATCAGTCGAAATAGCATTTTTAAGATTACGAACCAAAAGCTCCATATTTTTTATATTCACAAAGAGATTTTTAAAATAATGTTTGTTCCACAAAACTACCTTTTTTTTAAGCCTATTAAGCTTAAATCATAATCTAATCGTGCCCCTAACCAACTTGTCAGGGTGTAAAGGGGTAGCCTAATTAATGGCAACAACTTTTAAAAAATTGAGGTGTTGAATCCACATATTTTGAAATTTGAAAGAGGAAGAGGAAGATAATCTTTTAGAGTTATTTTAACGAAATCAAAGAGGAGCATGATCGACAAAGTTTTCTGAAAATGTTCAAGAGGACATTGATTAATCCAATGTAACTTAAAAAGGATTCTATCAAGGCATTGCCAAAGTTTAGAGTTGTGCCAACTGTAATTAGATCCAGTAAACTAATGTCAATAAGGTTACAACCTAGAATCATATTAGAAAACTCTTCCATAGAATGAATATTGGGAGAGCAACCACTCAAGGAAGAAAGGATAGTGTTGAAATCACCCCAACTAGCCAAGGTTTGTTAATAGTTAAAGCAAAACTTCTCAACCCAAAGAATATTCCTACCATTCACTGGAAGTATAAACAAAGAGCCCAAAATAGAAGAATCACCAAAGAGATCGAACATTTACAACTTGTTGAAGATCATCTAAGATGGAAACATTTAAGGAATTATTCCAAAAGCACCAAATTTTATTACTAGTATTAGAGAAGAGATTATTAAAATCGAGCATTCTAGCAACATGATTGATCTTAGAAGCATGTATGAAGTTCAATAACAATAAGTAAAATATATTGTTAATGGTGAGACTTCTAACATGATTATGGACAATGAGGGTTCCAATTTGAACATTCCAAATAATAGAATTAAACATAAGGAAAATAATAAATAAAATAATGGAAACAAGAAAATAAAGGGGTTAGAAAGGAACAACATCTCAATGCTATGAGACCATTATTTATGAGAGGATGAACTAGTTCTAGATGGTCTAGTTACGTGGATTTGAAAGATTTCTTTTTTGAAAATAGTTGAATGCTCAATTTTTATCCAAAGTATCACCATCGAAGGAAGATTAGATGTATTAATAGGATCGAGAATACAAACAATTTCCCTTCTTCAATTTTTAATTAAGGCTGAAAAGTGGGTTGAAGATGAATGTCAATCTTGGGATTAGGAGGAGAGGAAGTAGTACCATTAAGAGAACAAATGCAAGTTTCAGATTTTGAGTTTTGTTCTAGATTTTTAGCCTTATTCAAAGTTTTATTCATATTATCATTCAAATTCTCATGCTCATCAATTACAAGGAAACAAATAGATTCATTTGTGAGGAATCAACATTTTTTCAGCCTCTTTTAAATTTGAATTATCTTGAAAAGGCAAGTTATCATGTAGAGAATGATTGATTGACAAACCAATTCAATATCTTTAGTAATATCTTTGATTGATTGAGTGGTGGGAGTAACATTATTAAGAACATTAGTGGATTCCAAAGAGGTTGAAATTATATTACAATTTGAGTTGTATTAAGCACATCAATTAGTTTTTGACTTTAGAGTAGAGTTAAGACCATTCAAAATTTTCTTTTTTAGATGTGGGTGAAGAAAAAAAGACTCAGAGTTAACATGCCCATGAATTTTATAGTGTGAAAAAAAAGCTGAAAAGATTTCAAATTCTTTTGAAAATAGCCAAACTTTTTTGAACCAATCTAGACTTCCTTAGGATATTTTTTAGAAATATCAAGTTCAACCATTATATGAGCAATAGAAGGATGGGATCTCACAGTGGTGGCCTGATCAATTTGAAGGGTGAAAGAATTTAACAATAACTAAAACGATGAGTAATATAGTGAATCCTCATATTCAAAAAAGAACCACAATCAATGATTCCTCCTTTATGTAAAAGGGAGACCTCTTTAATAATTACATTTGGCAATTGAATAAAGAAGATCGATGAGAAAAAAACTTGTAATCCAAATCATTCATAAGTTGAATCAAAATATAGGATCGATCAAATAGAAAGCACAGTTTAAGGTTGTGAAAAGAAGAATGAATTTTGTCCAAGTTTGAACATGAAAATTTACCAACCAAAAGGTAAATTAAGAGCTTTGTGAGCTGACATCAAGATCAGAAGACATGATCCGGGGTGCCACAAATGAAATCAAAGTGGATTTCAAATTAGAGGAAAGGCTCTTACAAGATATATCATCGTTAAAGGATTAAACAGCAGGCACAACAGGAGGGACTTTAGATTATGGAATACCCAAAAATTCCTAGGCATCAAAAGGATAAAGGAAGGGACCAATGGAAATTTGCCATCTTTAATAGATACACATCATCAGAGCAAAGAAGCGAGCAAAAAAATTTGATCAAGATTGTTGAAGAATCACTATAAGAAGAAAATGCTCAAAGGGATAAATAAAATACTAGAAGGAGGATTTAAGGTTTAGTTTTATAGTTTATCTTTAAGGTTTTAGGCTTATTGTTTAGGGTTAAGGTATAGGGTTTTAGGTTTAAGTTTAGGTTTTGGGTTAGGAGTTTTATTTAGGGTTTGGGGTTTAGTGTTTAGACATTAGAGGTTTAAGGTGCTTTAAGTTTATAATTAATTAACTTTAGGTTTTAGACTTTAGGGTTTAAGTTTAGAGTTTAAATTAGTTTAATTAAGGTTTAGGGTTTAGTTTAGATTTAGTCTTTAGGTTGTTAGGTTTAGGTTTAGGGTTTAAGGTTTAAAGGTTTAGAGTTTAGTTTATCAGGTTAGTTTTAGGTTTTATGTTTAGAGTTTAGAGTTAGGGGTTAGTTTAGGGTTTAAGCGCTGAGGTTTTAGGTTTTAAGTTTAGTTTAGAGTTTATTTTGTTTTAAATTAAGTGAACTCATAGGTTTAGATATATTTAGTTTATTTTTAAATTATTTTAAATTATTTAACATTTTATTTTTTAGTTTAGGTTTAAGGTTTAGGGTTTAATGTTTAAAACTTTAACATTTTAGAGTTTAGGAGTTTATGGTTTAGGGGTTTTAGCATAAGGTTTAGGTTTTAGTTTGTTTAGGTTTAGCATTTGAGGTTTAGGGTTATTTAGGGTTTAAGATTTAGGGTTTGATAGTTTAGGGTTTAGGGTTTAGGGTTTGAGTTTATAGTTTGGGATTTTAGGTTTAGATGCAGCAGTTTAGGGTTTAGGGTTTATTAGTTTTAGCATTTAAGGTTTATGATTTAGGTTTAGGTTTAGGTTTAGGGTTTAGGTTTAGAATAAAGTAACCAGTATATTTAAATTTATTTTAAATTATTTTAGTTTATTTTATTATTTTATTTTATTTAGTTTTATTTTTTATTTTTATGGTTTAGGGTTTAAAGTTTTAGGGTTTTTCGATCCAGTGATCATGGTTTAAGGTTTAAGTTTAATTTTATGTTTTAAGGTTTAAGTTTAAAGTTTAAGTTTAAGGTTTAAGGTTTTAGGGTTAATGCTTTTTGGGTTTAGGGTTTAGGGTTAGGGTTAATGTTTAGGGTATATTATTTAAGCTTTAAGGTTTAGGGTTTTAGGTTTTAGGTATAGGTAGGTTTAAGGTTTGATTAGGTTTTTTAGGTTAGGATTTAGAGTTTAAGGTTTAGGGTTTAGGGTTTAGGGTTGTAGAGGGTTTAGGGGTTTAGGGTTTTAGGGATTAGGGTGTAAGGTTTTGGGATTAGGGTTTAGGGTTTAGGGTTGTAGGTTTAGGGTTTAGGGTTAAGGTTTTAGGGTTGTAGGTTTAGGGTTTAGCGTTTAGAGTTTAGGGTTTAAGGTTTAGGATTTAAGGTTTAGGGTTTAGGGTTTAGGGTTTAGGGTTTAAGTTTAGGCTTTATTTATATTTTATTTTATTTTTATTTTATTTTAGGTTTATTTTATTATTTTCATTTAGTTTTATTTAAGTATTTTATTCTTAGCTTTATTTTATTTTATAATAGTTTATTTATATTTTTATTTATTTTATTAGTTTATTTATATTAGGTTTAGGTTTAGGTTTTAGTTTAGGTTTTATTTTATTTATCGTTTGGTCTTTTATTTATTATATTTTTAGAATTTATTTAGTTTAGGTTTCTAGGTTTTTAGGGTTTATAGTTTAGGGTATAGGGTTTAGGGTTTTAGGGTTTATTGTTTTGGGTATTTGGGTTTAGGATTAGGGTTTAAGGTTTAGGGTTTAGGGGTTATGATTTAGGGTTTAGGGTTTAGGGTTTCAGATTTAGGGTTTAGAGTTTAGGGTTTAGGATTTAGTGTTTTTTTAATTAAGTAAATTGATAGGTTTAGGTTTATTTAGTTTATTTTTTAATTATTTTAGTTTATTTTATTTTATAAAGATTTAGGGTTTAAGGTTTAAGATTTTAGGGTTTTCATTTATGGTTTTAACTTTAGGGTTTAGCTTAGGAGTTTAGTGTTTAGAACTTTAGATTTTAGGTAAAGATTTAGGTTTAGGAGTTCAGATTTAAGTTTAGAGTTTATAGTTTAGGTTTATAGTTTAGGTTTATTTGAGGTTTAAGTTACTTAGGTTTAGGGTTTATAGTTTTAAGGGAGTTGAGTTTAGTATTTAGAGTTTAAGTTTATTTAGGGTTTAATGTTGGAGGTTTATGATTTAAGTTAGAGGTTTAGGGGTTTAGGAGTTTAGTGTTTAGGATTAGTTTAAGATTTAGGGTTTAAGGTTTAGGATTTAGGGTTTAGTGTATAGGGTTTTAGGGTTTAAAGTTTTGGGTTTTTATGGTTTAGGGTTTAGGGTTGTAGGTTTAAGGTTTTTAGTTAAGGGTTTAAGGTTGTAGGTTTAGGGTTTATTTAGTTTAGGTTTAAGGTTTAGGATTTTTCAATTTAGGGTTTAGCATATAAGGTTTATAGTTTTTATTTATCTTTTATTTTATTTTATTTTTTGATTTATTTTATTTATATTTTTATTATGTTTATATTTATATTTTTTATTCTTAGGTTTATTTTATTTTTAATTTAGTTTAGGTTTTTATTTTAGTTTATTTATTTTTTATTTTTATTTAGGTTTATTTTTTTGGTTTAGTTTAATTATTTATTTTAGATTTTATTTTAGTTTATTTTTAGGTTTAGGTTTAGGTTTATGCTTATTTTTTAGTTTAGTTTTTTTTGGGTTTAGGTTTTATTTTATCTTTTAGGTTTAGGTTTGAGTTTTTTTTTAGTTTAATTTTAGGTTTATTTTTTAGTTTAGTTTATTTAGTTTAGGGTTTAAGTTTAGTTTATTTTAGGTTTAGGTTTTTTATTTATTTTAGTTTAGGTTTAGGTTTATTTTTTTTTTGGATTAGTTTTTTTTTATTTTAGGGTTTAGGCCTTATTTTTTTAGGTTTATTTTTTAGGTTTAGGTCTCAATTTATTTTTATTTTTTTTTATTTTTTGTTTATTTTATGTTTAGTCATATTTTATTTAGGTTTTTTTAGGTTTATTTTTTTTAGTTTAGTTAAGGTATTTATTTATTTTATTTTAATTTAGTTTTAATTTTATTTTTAGGTTTAGGTTGAGGTTTAGGTTTAGGTCTAGGTTTAGGTCTTAGTTTAGGTTTTTATTTTATTTTATTTTATTATTTTATTTTAGGTTTCAATTTATTTATTTATTTATTTTTAGGTTTTATTTAGTTTAGATTTAGGTGTTTAGGTTTTTAGGGTTTAGGGTTTAGGGTTTGGAGTTTAGGGTTTAGGGTTTAGGGTTTAGGGTTGTAAGTTTTAGGGTTTAGGGTTTAGGATTTACGATTTAGGGTTTAGAAATTAGGGTTTAAGATTTTAGGGTTTACGGTTTAGTGTTTAGGGTTTTGGGCTAGGGTATTTTTTTAAATTAATTAAACTGGAAGGTTTATGTATATTTAGTTTATTATTTAAATATTTTATTTTATTTTTAATTCTTATTTTTATTTAGTTTACTTTATTTATTTTAGGTTTATTTATTTTAGTTTAAGTTTTTTTATTTTAGTTTATCTTTTATGTTTAGGTTTAGGTTTTGGTTTATTTTTTTTAATTTTTATTTTCAGGTTTAGGGTTTAGGATTTGGGGTTTATGGTTTATGGTTTAGGGTTTGGGTTTAGGTTTAAAGGGTTTGGGTTTAGGGTTTTAGAGTTTAGGTTTGGGTTTAGGTTTAGGGTTTAGGGTTTTAGGTTTAGGTTTAGGTTTAGGGTTTAGGTTTTAGTTTAGGGTTTAGATTTTTTTTTTAGAGACAAATTGATTCATTTCTTCTTCGGGTTCCTTCAATAAGTAACACCAAGTTTCTAAAACCACAGTGATGACATAAATAAAAATGAGCATGCATAGAATAAATTAGAAACCACAGATATTAGAATTATCTAAGACATAGTTCCATAAGCTAATGTCAGTTGGTTGTTCTTTAGTTTTTTCCATGGAACCACTCTCAGTAGTGGGATCCACCATCATATCACTCCCCCTCCTAGGCCAGCTCCTTTCCCTGCCATAACCACCACCCGACCACCTCTCCATATCCATTAGTACCTCTAAATCCCCACCACCACTTTGATAACCTCCACCTCTGCCTTCTCTTCCCCACCAATCTAAAATGAGCACGGTTGGTAATCCTTCCATCAAGGTTACACTTTTCTTAGAGTTTATATTTAGGTCAACTAAGTTTTAGGGTTTAGGTTTGTTATTTAATTTATTTAGTTTCTTTAGGTTTAGGTTTAGGGTTTATGGTTTAGAGTTTAGGCTTTAGGCTTTAGGGTTTAGGGTTTAGGGTTTAAGGTTTAGGGTTTTAGGATTTAGGGTTTTAGGGTTAAAAATTTTAGGGTTTTCGGTTAGGGTTTAGGGTTTAGGGTTTTTTAAGGTTTAGGGATTAGGGTTTACGGTTGTAGGTTTAATGTTGTAGGTTTAGGATTTAGGGTTTAAGGTTAGTTTTAGGGTTTGAGGGTTAGGATTTAGGGTTTAAAGTTTTTTTTCAAAAATTAAGTAAACCGATAGGTTTATATTTATTTAGTTTACTTGGTTTTTTTATTTATTTTAGTTTATTTATTTTTTATTTATATTTAGGTTTATTTCTAATTTTTATTTAGTTTAGTTTATTTATGATAGGCTTATTTATTTTCATTTAGGTTTTATTCTTTTAGTTTAAGTTTAGGTTTAATTTTTAGTTTAATTTATTTTATTTAGTTTATGTTTAGGTTTAGTTTATTTTAGGTTTAGTTTTAGGTTTTATATATTTTAGTTTAGTTTATTTTAGTTTATTTTATTTTATTTAGTTTAGGGATTAGATTTAGTTTATTTTAGCTTTAAGCTGACATTTTATTTATTTTAGTTCAGTTTATTTTAGTTTGGGTTTAGGTATATTTTATTTTGTTTATTTTAGGTTTAGGCTATTTTTTTAGTTTAAGGTTTAGGCTATATTTTCTATTTAATTTTAGGTTTTATTTTTAGGTTTATTTTTTAGGTTTACGTTTATGTTTAGGTTTAGGTCTTAGTTTAGGTTTTTATTTTATTTTATTTAAGTTTAGGTTTATTTATTTATTTTATTTTTAGGTTTTATTTAGTTTAGGTTTACGTTTTTAAGTTTTTAGGGTTTAGGGTTTAGGGTTTTGGGTTTAAGGTTGGGGTTTAGGGTTGTAGGTTTTAGTGTTTAGTGTTTAGGGTTTACGATTTAGGGTTTAGGGTTCACAATTTTGGGTTTTAGGGTTTAGGGTTAAGGGTTTAGTGTTTAGCGTTTAGGGTTTAAGGTTTAAGGTTACGGTTCAGGTTCTTATTTATTTTAGTTTAGGTTTTTCATTTTAGTTTTTTTTTTAGGTTTAGGTTTAGGTTTATGTTTATCTTTTTAGTTTAGTTTTATTTTAATTTTATTTCATAAGTTGAGGTATTATTTTATATTTTTAGGTTTTGGTTTAGGTTTTCATTTTATTTTTTTAGGTTTAGGTTTTAGGATTTTATTTTATGTTAATTTTTAGGTTTTATATTTTAGTTTAGGTTTAGGTTTATTTTTAGTTTGATTTATTTTATTTAGGGTTTAGGTTCAGTTTATTTTAGGTTTGGTTTAGGTTTTATTTATCTTAGTTTAATTTGTTTTAGTTTAGGTTTAGGTTTATTTTATTTTTATTTTCAGTTTAGGTTTTTTTTTTAGTTTAGGGTTTCAATTTTATTTTTTATTTCTTTTTAGGTTTTATTTTATGGTTTAATTTTTAGGTTTAGGTTTTTATTTAGTTTTTTTATTTTATTTTTATTTTATGTTTAGTTTTTATTTTATTTATGTTTTTTATTTTTTAGTTTAGTTTAGGTTTTTAATTATTTTATTTTATTTTAGTTTTTATTTTTTATATTATTTTATTTATACGTTTAGGTTTAGATTTAGGTTTAGGTTTAGGCCTTAGTTTAGGTTTTTAATTTATTTTATTTTATTTTATTTTATTTTATTTAGGTTTAGGTTTATTTATTTATTTTATTTTTAGATTTTATTTTTTATATAATTTTATGTTTTATTTTAAAGTTTATTTTTTGCATGCAGATTTTTATTTAGTTTTTATTTTATTTTATTTAGGTTTTTTATTTTTTTTAATTTAGTTTAGGTTTTTATTTATTTTATTTTAGTTTAGTTTTATTTTAATTTATTTTCCTTTAGGTTTATTTAGGTTTATGTTTAGGTTTTTTATTTGATTTTATTTTGGTTTAGGTTTTAATTTATTTTATTATTTTAGGTTTTATTTAGTTTAGGTTTAGGATTTTAGAGGTTTTATGGTTTAGGGTTAGTTGAGGGTTTAGGGTTCGTTGAGGGTTTAGGGTTTAGGGTTTTGGGGGGTTTAGGGTTTACGGTTTATGGTTTAGGTTTTTTTGGGTTTGGGTTTAGGGTTTAGGGTTTAGGGTTTAGGGTTTTAGGATTTAGGGTTTAGGGTTTTAGGGTTTAGGGTTTTAGGGTTTGGGGTTTAAGGTTTAGGTTTTAGGTGGTTGAGTTTTAGTTTAGGGTTTAGGGTTTTGTTTCTTTTAACAAGAACAAATTCATATTCAACATTTCTTCTTTTGAATTCATCAACTAAGAAGACAAGTTTTCTAAGACACAAGTGACATACATAAAGAGAGCACACATAAGAAAAACCCTAGATAAGCAGAACTCTCTTCTGAAGACATTGTGCCATAAGTAGTCTGATTGACCATTCTCAATTTCTCTTCCCGTTAGAATCACCACGACCTCAGTGGCGGGATCCATCATGTCCTCCACCCACGATTGTAAACTCATCTCCTCAGCCTCAATAACCACCACTGCTCCCACCACCACCTCTATATCCACTAGCAATCCCACACCACCACTACGATAATCACTGCCTCCACATTCGCCTCCACCGCCAAATCTAGACTAAGCCTGGTTGCTAGTGATGTTCTTGTTGTCAAAGTTCTGCCCAATCTTAGAGGTTTAGGTTTGTTTTTTAATTTATTTATTCATATTAAGTTTAGGTTTGGAGTTTAGGGTTTAGGGTTTAGGCTTTAGGCTTTAGGGTTTAGGATTTAGAGTTTAGGGTTTTAAGGTTTATTCTTTTAGGGTTTTGGGTTTTGGGTTTGGGGTTTAGGGTTTTAGGGTTTAGGATTTAGGATCTTGGGTTATAGGTTTAAGGTTTAGTGTTTAGGGTTTAGGATTAGTTTTAGGGTTTAGGGTTTAAGGTTTATATATATGTATATATATATATATATATATATATATATATATATATATATATATATATATATTATTTTTATTTTGGGGTATAGCATTTAGGGTTTAGGGTTTAGGTTTTAAGTTTAAATTTGAGGTTTAGTTTGGGGTTTAGGATTTTTTGGTGTTTTTTAATAGAGAACAAAGCAGATTCAAGCATTTCTTCTTTTTTCATTAACCAAGTAATAGACCAGTTTTCTAAGACACGGCGTTGACAAATAAAAATGAGCTTATAAAACAAATAAAAACCAAAGATAACTAGAAAATCTCTATGAACCACAGGTACATAAGTATTGATCATTTGTTCTTGATTTCTTTGGTTCCCATTAGTTACATAAGGTTTAGGGGTTTAGTGTTTTAGGCTTTAGTGTTTAGGGTTTTTAGGGTTTACATTTTAGGGTTTATTGTTTAGGTTTTTTTAACTAAATAGAATTTATTGCTAAATGGGTACAAGAGATATATTAGAGACTAAACTCAAAGGAAAAAAATTTACAACAAATGAGCTATAGGAGGCCTAAGAGTTTAGTCTCTAAACTAAAACATCGAAAGAATAATGAAGAAATAAAGAATAAAAAATAAAAAAAAAAGCAAAGGAAGAAGAATCCAGGGCTCAAAGAACAAAGAGATGAAGATCCATAAGAAAACTAAACCTACAATCTACAACTAGAAAACTTCAACCATCAGAAAGAAGACCATGGGTAAGACTCCTCCCTCAAGAGGAAGAGAGTGATGAGCGAAAAAAAGAGAACTGCAACACAGAAATCTCAACTAGAAAGATATTTGAAAACATAGAGAAAAAAAAAACTCAGTTCGGATATGAGGAAAGAAGGATAATCTCAATAATGAGGGGCAAATAAGGGTTACAAATAGGAAAAAGTCACCAACCAAAAACATATCAAGGAAAAATCCATCATATCATCATAGCCATCCCAACAAAGAAAAATACAAACCTATCATAATAGCCACCCAACCAAAGAAAAAGTGGAGCTAAGGAAACAGAAAGAGAGAGGCGAGCAACATATAAAATTAACATAAGGAAATACCAACAAAACCAAATATGAACACCTTTTAAAAAAGATGGAGAAAAGAAGCTCACAACCCAAAAAAAAAGAAAAGAGCCCTGAAAGGCAAAGCCAATAGAGCCCACAATAACACCAATCCAAAGCCACCAAGGCACCAAACCAATAGAGCCCACCACAACACCAATCCAAAGCCACCAAGGCACCCACCGAAGGAAAGGAAACAACCAATAGAACACCCAAAAAAATAGCCCAAGAAAGAGCAAGAGAACCAAACCAACCAACAAAAAAGAAGAAGGCCAACAAAAGCTATAATAAATAGCTAGAGAAACAACCAACCAATGAAAAAACTACACGCTAAGGACAAAAAGCTCAACCTTCCACCAATGAAGAGAGAAAAAGCACCAACCAAAGAAAGCAAGCCAATAGAATAATGCCATCAAGACAAAACCAACCAAATTAAAGGGCCATAAAAAACCCAAGCACATGAAGTCAAGGAGGAAAATTAGCAAGAAGCCAATACTCGAGCTAGCAAGAAAGCACATAGCAAAAGCTCAACCAATAGATAAAAAAATAGACAAAAGCAAAAACCTCCCAAGTATAGGAGTGATTATTTCCAAGATGCTTTGGAATGAGTAACCCTTGGTAAGTGAGGAGGGGAATAAATCTGAACACTTTTTTTTCTTTTTCTTCTTGTAAATAGTTTTATAACCATGCCCTTTCTAAAAGAATCTCCATCTGAAAATGAATTAGTATTGTTATGAAAGTCATGGTGATTAGAAGAAGCTACCAATTCCAATGATGAGCATTCAAAATCATCCTTAGCAATAGACAAAAGAAAATTAGAAATAGTATGCATTTTAGAATCAGAAGTGAAAGGAGAAGAAATAGCTTTATTAAGAAGACAATTATCAATATTTTCATCTTCCAACAAAATTTGAAGAGTATTCTCCATGTCTTCATTCATAAAAAGAGCAAGTGAAGCAGAATCCAAATTTTAAGTACAATCTTCATGTAAGGGATTAAAATAAGATTCAAATACCTTAGAAACACATAGCATATTACCAGAATTCTAAACATAATTACAAGCCATAGAAAAACCATCTTTTTGAACTGAAATAGAACGAAAATTGCCACAGGTATCTAGATCTTATTTTTTAAAAGAAGGATCACTAATATTAACAAGATTCTCGACTAGAAGTTAAAATATCAAATAAGAACATTCTTTTCACCACCATTCTCAATCAAAGAAGGCAAGAAATAGTCTCTTTCATGATCTAAAGAAGACATAGGAGAAAGAGAAACAACAACCAACCGTTGGAAGAAATGGTGTTAGCATCAACAATATTCGAACAGTCAACATGAAAGGACTTATGCACAACATCCAAACCATTCGAATCATTAACCACAGCCCCTAAAGTCTTCCCTTTAACAAAATCATCAAAAGAAACACTTACAACATGATTATTAGTTAAAAATTTTTTATAAACATCAAAATTAATTTCGCATTAGACTAATCATTAATAGGTAAAACTCTTTCAGAAGATTCAGAAATTTGGCTTTGCAAAACATCAACATTTTGAAAACCATATATTCCTTTATCCAACTTGAGAGAATCATCAATCTTTTCAACAATTGAACTCTTACTGGTGATTTTCTTCCTAAGATAGGGATGAATAATAAAGCATTCAGAAATTTCATGCTCAAGAATCTTACAATGATTACAAATAATGAAAAAGTTCTCAAAGACAACTTTCTAAAAAAATTGCATTTCTTCGAGCCCAACCAAATTTCTTTTGAATATTTTTTAGTGATATCAATCTCAACAAGAATTCTAGCAACATACAGTAAAGAAGAAGTAGTTATTGCTTGATCAACCTATAAAGATTGACCAAAAATCAAGCCAATAGCATAGTGAATCTGATGATTAAATAGATGAATCTGTAAGTTAGGTAATGAAATCCAAATGGGAACAATAGAGACTCTTCATTAACATCAAACATAGGCATCCACTTAATATGCATCTCACAATTAAAAACATAGTAATAAAAATTCTTCCATAATCAAGGTCATTAAAAGCTTAATTAACATGGCGCATCAATCAACCCAATAGAAAAAGAACCACATAAATATATGCTATGAAAAAAGAATGAATATCTTCCATCTTTGGCCATTTAAATGAAAACTTTTCAATCAAAGAAATAGCAAAAGGCTCAACTAATATTTCAAATCCTCATCTAAAATTATAATTGTCAGTGTACCTTTTAAAATCATATGAAGCAAATTCAAAGGAGGCTCAGTGGAAAAATTCTTACAAGCTAAAACCTCTTTGAAAGATTTAGTAACAACATGTAATTTAGAGGTACGATTACCCATAAAATCTAATTCCCTAGTGGGATCCACCATCACATGGGATTTAGCCCATGTATTTGAAGAAGTCAACGTCATGAGTCATGGTGCTAGGACAACAATAAGTCGAAATCAACCTAAGGCCAATAATCTATATGGAATGCAAGAGAGAAAGTGCTCAAAAACTTACCAAGAATGAGAGGGATCCCGAAATCGCCCAACAATAGGGTTTAGTTTAATTTTAGGGTTTAGGTTTTAGGTTTAGTGTTTATTAGTTGTTATTAGGTTTTATTAATTTTAGGTTATTATTTATTTTATGTTTAGTTTAGTTAGTTTAGTTTTATTAGTTTAAATTTTAGTTATTATTACTTTAGGTTTGTTTAGGGGAGTTTAGTTTTTTATTACTTTATTTAGTTAGTTTATTTTTAGTTTGTTTTATAGGGGTTTAGTTTGTTTTGTTTATTTATTAGATTATTAATTAGTGTTATTATTAATTAGTTTGTTATTTATTTAGGTTGGTATTATTATTAGTTTATTATTATTATTATTAGGTTTTAATTAGTTTAATTAGTTTAGTTTTATTTATTTAGTTAATTATTTTGTGTTTAGTTTTTAGTTATTAGTTTATTAGTTAGTTTAGTTTATGTTTAGTTTTTTATTGGTTATTATTATGTTATTATTTATTATTATCATTAGTTTAGTTAGTTTATCATTAGTTTTGTTTTAGTTTAGTTTATTTCTTTAGTATATTATCATATAAGTTTATTATTATTTAGTTTATTTATTTAGTTAGTTTAGTTTTAGTTATTTAGTTATTTATTAATTAGTTTATTATTATTTTATTAATATTAGTTTATTAGTTAGTTAGTTAATTATTAGTTATTATTATTATAATTATTATTATTATTAGTTTTTATTAATTTAGTTATTCTTAGTTAGTTTTATTATTACTATTAGTTTATTTATCAGGTTTGTTAGTTTAGTTATTTTGTTTAATTATTTAGTTAGTTTTGTTTTATTTAATTATGAATTTATTAGTTATTTAGTGAGTTATTATTATTTTTTTATTAGGTTTTATTATTAGTTATTATTAGTTATTAGTTAGTTTTATTAGTTTAGTTATTATTATGTTTATTTTATTACTTGTATGGTTTATTAGTTTTGGGTTAGTTACTTAATTACTTATATTATCAATTATTATATTATTAGTTTAGTTTTAGTGTTTATTATTTTATTATGATTTAGGTTTTATTAATTAGTTTAGTTTTTATTAGTTAGTTAGTTTATTAGTTATTAGTTTTATCAATTATTTATTATTAGTTTATTTTATTAGTTATTTTAGGTTTTAGTTTATATATTAGTTTATTAGTTTTATTATAGTTATTACTTAGTTTTAGGTTTATTATTTTATTAGTTTTTTTAGTTATTATTTAGTTATTATTATTACTTTTATTAGTTTAACTATTAGTTATTTTATTTAGTTATTATTAGTATTAATTTTAGGGTTTTAGTTTGTTTAGTTTTATCTTATTTATTATTATTATTATTATTATTATTATTATTATTATTATTATTATTATTATTATTATTATTATTATTATTATTATTATTATTATTATTATTAGTTTTATTTTATTTATTTATTTATTATTTTAGTTAGTTTGTTTATTAGTTAGTTATTTTATATTAGTTTTATGATTATTTTTTATGATTATTTAGTGTTTAGCCATTATTAGTTTTTTAATTTAGTTTACTTTATTATTACTTTAGTTATTAATTTAGTTAATTGTTATTATTATTAGTTAGTTTTATTTAGTTTATTTATTTAGGTTTTATTTATTATTTATTTTATTAGTTAGTTTATTATTATTATTATTATTAGTTTAGTTATTAATTTTATTTAGTTTAATTTATTAGTTTAATGTTAATTGTTATTAGTTATTTAGTTTTAATTTATTCTTTTTTTAAGTTTTATTATTAGTTTTAGTTATTATTATTTACTTTATTTATTAGTTTATTAGTTTAGTTATTAGTTATTTTATTAGTTGGGTTATTTTACTAGTTTATTTAGTTATTTATTATTATTATTAATTTATTGTTTATTAGGTTTAAATTTATTTTTTATTATTAGCTAGTTATTTGTAGATTAGTTATGCATGGGTTTAAATTTATTTAGTTATTAGGTTATTTATTATTGGGGTTTAATTTTTATTATTAGTTCTATATTAGTTTAGTTTAATTTTTATTAGCTTTATTTGTTTAGTTTATTTTTAGTTAGTTAGTTTTTTTGGTTTATATTTAATTTAGTTATTAGTTTTTTATTAGATTAGTTTTTTTATTATTATTTAAGGTATTAGTTTAGTTATTATTTAGTTAGTTTAGTTTTATTAGTTTTTGTTTTTAGTTTTATTATTAGTTTTATTTATTTTTAGTTTTATTATTTATTAATTTTAGTTTATTACATATTTGTTTTAGATTTTAGTTAGTTTAGTTTATATTTTATTTTTATTTGTAGGGTTTTGGGTTTAGTGTTTACAGAGTTTTTTAGGGTTTTATGGTTTAGGGTTTAGGGTTTAGGGTTGTAGGTTTATGGTTTAGTGTTTAGTGTTTCTTTTAGGGTTTAGCATTTAGGGTTAGGGTTTATTTTTTATGTTTTTTTTATTTTAGTGTTTAGGGCTTAGGGTTTATGGTTTAGGTTTTAGGTTTTAGGTTTTAGGTTCATGTTTTAGTTTAGGGTTTAAGATTTTTGGTTTTTTAATAGAGAACAAATTTAGATTCAACATTTCTTCTTTTTGATTTCATTAACAAAATAACACACCGAGTTTTCTAAGACACAAGACACAAGTGATAAAAAAAATGAGCATGCATAGAGTAGATCAAAACCCTAGATAACTATAACTATATATCTTGAAACACACTTCCATAAAGATTAGATTGGTCATTCTTCCGCATTAGAACCACCCTGGCCTCTCGAGTAGTAGGATCCACCATCATATCCCTGATCCCTCTCTCAACCCCCACCACGACTGTAACCTCCGTCACTCCTCCTGCCTCCATAACCACCACTGCTCTGACCACCACCTCCATATCCACCAATACCTCTAGATCCCCCACCACAACTGCAATAACTACCGCCTCAATCTTTGCCTCCACCGCTATATCTAGACTGAGCCAGGTTGACGGTGATGTTCCTGCAGTCAAGGTTTTGCCCTTTATTATGGTTTAGGTTTAGGTTTAAGATATTAGGTTTATTTTTTAATTTATTTAGTTACTTTAGGTTTAGGTTTTAGGTTTTAGGGTTTAGGGTTTAAGGTTTAGCTGCTTGTATTGTATTTTAGGTAGAGGTTTAGTGGCTTTATTTTTTTTAGGGTTTAGGGTTTTAAGGATTATGCTTTAGGGTTTAGTGAGGCTTGTTAGGTTAAGGTTTAGGGTTTTAGGTTTGGGGTTTAGTTTTTTTAGGGTTTAGGGTTGTAGGTTCAATGTTGTAGGTTTAAAGATTAGGGTTTAAAGTTTGTTTTTTAATTTAGGGTTCAGGGTTTAGGGTTTAGGATTTAGCGTTTAGGGTTTGATAAAAAAAATTAAGTAAACTAGTTGGTTTAGGTTTATTTAGTTTATTTATTATTTCTTCTCAATTTCTTTTTTATTTTTATAAGGTTACTTTATATTTTTATTTAGTTTAATTTATATATTTTAGATTTATTTATTTTAGTTTAGTTTTTTAATTTTAGTTTATTTTTAGGTTTAGGTTTACGTTTAGGTTTATTTTACTGAGTTTTACTTTTATTTTATTTTTTAGGTTTAGTTTTATTTTTACTTTTAGGTTTAGGTTTAGGTTTCTTTATTTTTCTAGGTTTAAGTTTTAGGTTTTATTTTAGGTTTATTTTAGGTTTTATTTTTAGTTTAGGTTTAGGTTTATTTTAGATCTATATTTTTTATTTTATTTTAAGGTTCGGTTTTTTTTTTAGGTTTAGTTTAAGTTTCTTATTTTTTTTTTTAGGTTTAGGTTTTCATTTTAAGCTTTTTTTTTATTTTTATTTTTAGTTTAGGTTTATTTTTTTATTTTATTTAATTTAGTTTTGGGGTTTATGTTTTATTTGTTTAGTTTAAGTTTAGGTTTAGGTTTAATTATTTTATTTTAGGTTTAGGTTTATTTTATTTTATTTAAGGTTTAATTTTTTAGTTTTCTTTATGTATTTTATTTTATTTTTATTTATAGGTTTATTTTTAGGTTTAGTTTTATTTAGTTTTATTTTTAGTTTATTTTAGGTTATTTTATTTTATTTAGTTTTGTTTATGTTTTTATTTAATTTATTTTAGTTTATTTTTATTTTTAAGTTTAGGTTTAGGTTTTTATTTTATTTTATTTTATTTTTTTATTTCATTTAGGTTTAGGTCTTATATTTATTTTATTTTTGAAGTTTTATTTAGTTTAGGTTTAGGTTTTTAGGTTTTTAGGGTTTAAGCTGAGGGCCTGGGATTTTAGTATGGTTTTAGGGTTTAGCCTAGGTCTTTATTTGGGTATATGTGGAGTTTAAGGTTTGCCTAGGTTTAGGTTTAGTGGTGAAGTTTAGGCCCAGTTTAGAGGGTAGGGCCCAGGGTGGGTTTAGGTAGGAGGGTTCAGGGTTTTAGGTTTGTAGGTTTAGTTTGGATTTTAGGTTTATGGTGGTTTAATCATATTAAGTTTAGTGGAGTTTAGGGGGGTTAAGGTTTTAGTGGTTTAGGTCAGTTTGGTTTTGGGTTTTGGGTAGCAGTTTAGGATCTAGGGTTTTGGCCTGGGTTCTGATTTAGGTTTTTAGTTATTTAGCTTAATTTTATCCATTTTAGTGTAGCATTTTATTTATTTTTTATTTTATTTATTATTTTTTTTAGGATTTATTTATTTTAGTTTAGGTTTTTTATTTTAGTTTATGTTTTAGGTGTAGGTTTAGGTTTATTTTTTTAGTTTAGTTTTATGTTTATTTTATTTTTTTGGTTTATGTTTTATGTTTTATTTTTAAGTTTATGTTTAGGTTATAGCTTTTTATTTTAGGTTTATTTTCAGGTTTTAATTTTTTTGTTTAAGTTTAGGTTTATTTTTAGTTTATTTAATTTTATTTATTTTAGGGTTTAGGTTTAGTTTATTTTAGGTTTAAGTTTAGGATTTATTTATTTTAGTTTATTTTATTTTACATTAGGTTTAGGTTTATTTTGTCTTATTTATTTGAGGTTTTGGTTTTTTTTTAGCTTAGGGTTTAGGTTTTATTTTTTATTTATTTTTAGGTTTATTTTTTTAGATTTAGGTTTTTATTTAATTTTATTTTACATATATTTTATTTTTGTTTAACATTTAGTTTTAAATATTTTTTTAGGTTTATCTTATTTTATAGTTTAGTTTAGGTTTTTTATTTATTTATTTTAGTTTAATTTTAATTTTATTTTATTTTATTTTAGGTTTAGGTTTAGGTTTTCTTTCTTTAGTTTAGGTTTATATTTTCTTTTATTTTATTAGTTTATTTTAGGTAGTTTTATTTATTTTATTTCTTTTAGGCCTTATTTAGTCTTTTGGCTTTTAGGTTTTAAGGGTTTAGGTTTAGGGTTTAGGGTTTAGGGTTTGGCAGATTGTGATTAGGTTTGTTAGTTTAGAGTTTAGGCTGGGTCAGGGATTAGTTTCAGGTTTATGCCTTTTTTTGGGTTTAGGGTCAAAAGGTGGTGTTTAGAGAGCCTGGGCCTGTGAGTTTGGTTTAGGATTTAAGATTTAGCTCAGTCAGTTTAGCTTTGGCAGTTTATAATTCTAGCTTAGTTTTAGGTTTTTGGGGTTTAGTACAGTTGAGTTAGGGTTTTGTGATTTAGGTTTTAGTTTAATCCTGGTAGGATTTAGGTTAATTTAGTCAGAGTTTTTTTAGGGTCAGTTGATTAGGATCAGTTATTTAGTTTAGGGTTTATTTTGGTCAGGTTGGGATCGATTTTAGTTGGCGTTTTTTCTAAATAAAAGTGCAAGTTTAGGTTTATTTAGTTTATTTTGTTTTTATTTTTTTAAGTTTAATTTTTATTTTAATATAGTTTTGTTTATTTATTTTAGTTCATTTTCTGGTTTTGGGTTTAGGTTTATGTTTATTTTTTAGTTTAGTTTTATTTTAATTTTATTTTTAAGTTTAGGTTTTACTTTTTATTTTTAGGTTTACGTTTTATTTAGATTTTAGGTTTGATTTTAGGTTTATTTTTTTTTATTTTAGTTTTTTATCTTTATTTATTTAGTTTAGTTTTAATTTTAAGTTTAAGTTTTATTTATTTTAGTTTAGTTTATTTTAGTTTAGATTTAAGTTTTTTTATTTTATTTATTTAAGTTTAGTTTTTTTTAGTTTAGGGATTTGGTTTTTTTTTTCATTTTTATTTTTAGGTTTATTTTTTATGTTTAGATTTTTATTTAGTTTTTATTATATTTTATTTTATGTTTGAGTCTTATTTTATTTAGGATTTTTATGTTTAGGTTTTTTAGTTTAGTTTAGGTTTTTATTTATTATATTTTAGTTTAGTTTTAATTTTTCATTTTATTTTATTTTTAGGTTTAAATTTAGGTTTAGGTTTTAGTTTAGGTTTTTATTTTGTTTAATTTGTTTATTTTATTTAGGTTAAGGTTTTAGATTTATTTTATTTTTAGGTTTTTTTTTGTTTCAATTTAGGTTTTTTAAGTTTTTAGGGTTTATGGTATGGTGTTTGCGGTTTAGGGTTTACGATTTAGGGTTGTAAGTTTTAGGGTTTTGGGTTTAGTGTTTATGGTTTAGAAATAGGGTTAAGAGTTTGGTGGGTTTAGGGTTTAGGATTTAGGTTTAGGGTGGCTCAGTGGTTTATTTTAATTTGGTCATCATTTTTTTTTATTAGTTTAGTTTAGGTTTAGGTTTATTAACATTTAGGTTTATTTATTTTAGTTTATCTATTTTTAATTTTATTTTAGTTTATGTTTTATTTAATTAGTTTTATTTTAGTTTAGTTTAGGTTTATACAGTTTATTCCATTTATTTATTTATTTATTTATTTTAGTTTTAAATTTAAGCTTTAGTTTAGGTTTTATTTTTCATTAGAGTTTATTTTAGTTTAGTTTTATTTCTTTTAGTTTATTTCTTTAAGTTTATGTTTTAGATTTAAGGTTTTATTCTTTTTATTTAGTTTACTTATTTTTAGTTTTTTAGTTTATTTTACTTTATCCACTTGGCTTTTCATTTTTTTGGTTATTTTAGTTTAGTTTTATTTGTAATTTATTTAAGTTTAGGTTTTATTGAGGTTTGATTTATTTAGTTTATTTATTATATTTTATTTATTTTATTTCTTATTTTTAGGTTTATTTTTATTTAGTGGTTTGATTTTAGGTTTTATTTATTTTATTTTATTTAGTTTTTATTTTATTTTAGCTAGTTTAGTTTTATTATATTTATTTTTAGGTTTATTTTATTTGTAGTTTATTTAGTTTAGGTTTAGGTTTATTTTTAGTTTATTTTATTTAGTGTTTATGTTGTGTTTATTTTTGGTTTTAGTTTGATTTTATTTAGGTTAAGGTTTATTTATTTTATTTTATTTTATTTTATTTTAATAGTTTGTTTATTTAATTTGATTTATTGGTTTATTTATTTAGTTTTATTTATTATATTTTCATTTTTATTTAGTTTTAGTTTTATTTTAGTTTAGGTTTGTTATTTTATTTATTTAAATTTAATTTATTATAGGTTTTATGTTTAGGTTTAGTTTATTTATTTTGTTTTTTTATTTATTTATTTAAGTTTAGTTTATTTATTTAGTTTATTTTATAAGGTTTAGGTTAGTTTTATTTACTTTATTTTCTTTAGTTTTATTTTATTTAGGTTTTAGTATTTTGGGTTTATTTAGTTTATTTAGTTTAGTTTTTAGGTTTATTTTGTTTTTATGTATTTGGTTTTTATTATAGGTTTATTTTTAGTTTTTATTTTTTTTTCAATTTAGGTTTAGGTTTAGTATATTTTAGGTTTAGGTTTAGTTTTTATTTATTTTAGTTTTATTTTAGTTTACGTTTAGGTTTATTTTATTTGGTTTAGTTTTGGGGTTTAGGGTTTCAATTTAGCAGGGTTTGTGTTTATGGATTTTGGGTTTAGGGTTTGGGGTTTAGGTTTTAGGTTTAGGGTTCAAGTTTTAGTTTAGGATTTTTGGTTTTTGGTTTTTTTTTTAATAGTGAACAAATTAAGATTCAACATTTCTTCTTTTCGATTTCATCAATGAAGTAACATGCCAAGTTGTAAGACACAAGTGACAACATAAATCTTAATTGCACGATGATAAAATGAAAACCATATATAACTAGAAGCTCTATTATGAAGACACATTTAGATCGATTTTATTCTTTAATTTCTTTAGTCATCAAACCACGATGGCCTCTGAGTAGAGATCCACCATCATATCCCTAATCTCCCTCCACCACCTTCAGTTGTAACCTTCTCCTCTTTTTCCTCCATAACCACCACCGCTCACTATCACCTCCATATCCACCAGCACCTCTAGATCCCCCACCACCACTTCAATAACTGACACCTCTGCCTTCACCTCTGCCACTAGATCTAGATAGAGCCTGGTTGACGGTGATGTTCCTACAGTCTGGATTCTACCCATTCTTATTGTTTAGGTTTATGTTTAGGTTTATTAGATTTTAGGGTTTAGAATTTAGTGTTTAGGGTTTAAGGTTTAGGATTTAGGGTTTGGGTTTATGCTTTAGGGTTTGTGGTTTAGGTTTAGGGATTAAGGTTTAGGGTTTAGGCTTTATTTTAGGTTTATTATTTAAGATTAGGTTGGGTTTAGGTGATTTGTTTGTGGTTTAGGTTTAGTTTGTGGTTTGGGTTTCTTTATGGTTTAGGATTTAGTTTTAAGATCTGGTTTATGGTTTGGGTTATTTTAATTTAGTTTAGGTTTAGGTTTTAGTTTAGAGTTTCTGGGTTTATGCTTTAAAGTTTATGATTTAGGTTTAGATCAGTGGTTTATGGTTCATGGTTTTACGGTGTAGGCTCAATATTTTCCTTTCTCAGTTTTTAGGGTTTAGTCAGTTTAGTTAGGGCCTAAAGTCAGGCCCATTAGGGTCAATTTAGGTCCCAGGGTTAGAGGGTCATTTAGGGTTAGTTATGATAGGTTTAATTTAGTTTTTTAAAACCACAAACCAGAGGTAAGATTATTTTAGTTTATTTATTTATTTATTCATTTTAGTAAATTTAAGGTTTAGTTTTTTTATTATTATTTTATTAAGAGTTAGAGATTAGGTAGTTTTAGGGGTTTAGGGTTTAATTTTAGTGGTTTAACAAAAGTTTAAGGTTGTTTAGGTTAGGGTTTTAGGGTTTTAGTTTAGGTTTATGGTTTAGTTTAGGTATTTTTATAATGGTTTAGTTTTTTATTTTAAAATTAAGAAACCCAGTAGGTTTAGGTTTATTTAGGTTATTTAGAATATTTTTATTCATTTTAGGTTATTTTATTTTTTATTTTTATTTAGGTTTATTTTTTATTTTTATTTAGTTTAGTTTATCTACTTTTGTTTATTTATTTTAGTTAAGATTTTTTATTTTAGTTTATTTTTAAAGTTTAGGTTTAGGTTTATGTTTATTTTTAGTTTAGTTTTATTATATTTTATTTATTTCCATTTTTTAATTTTTTGGAAGGTGTTAGGTTTTATTTTAGGTTTATTTTAGGTTTTATTTTTTTTATTTTTAAGTTTATTTTTAATTCATTTATTTTATTTATTTTTAGTTTTTAGGTTTTTACTTTATTTATGGTTTTGGTTTAGTTTTATTTATATTTAGTTTAGTTTATTTTAGTGTAGTTTAGAATTTATTTTATTTTTATTAGGTTTAGATTTTATTTAAGTTTTGGTTTTTTTTTATTTTAATTCCATTTTAGGTTTTATTTTAGTTTATTGTTTAGTTAGGCTCAGTGGTCATGGCTCATTTTATCTTGGGTTTGGCCTGCTTTTGTGTTTAGTTTAATGTAGGGGCTGATCAGTAGGCTCAGGCCTAGGGCATTTAGTTTAGGCTCAGTTTTAAAGCCAGAGATCAGGTTTACCAGGTCAGTGAGCTCAGGGTCATGGTTTATGATTTAGATCAGGGCTCAGTGTTAGGTTTGGTTTAGAGCTAGTGGCCTGGTTAGTGTCAGTAGGTTAACATTAGGCCTAGTGGGTTTGGTTTAGGTAGAGCTCAGAGTTTAGTGGCTCAGGGCCTGGGTTTGGGTAGTATTTTTAAAAAAAAAACCCGGCAGTAGTTTATTTATTTATTTATTTTATATTCACATTTTTATTTTTATTTTTATTGTTTATTTTTATTTAGTTTATTTATTTTATTTTAGTTTAAATATTTTAGTTAAGTTTTATTTGAGTTTATTTTTAGGTTTAGGTTTATGTTTATGTTCATCTTTTAGTTTAGGTTTATTTTTGGTTTATTTTTTCGGTTTAGGTTTTATTTTTTAGTTTTAGGTTTGAGTTTAGGTTTTTATTTTATTTTTTTATGTTTAGGTTTTATGTTTTTATTTTAGCTTTATTTTTAGGTATAATTTTTTTAGCTTATCTTTAGTATTATTTTTAGTTTATTTTAATATTTTATTTAGGGTTTAAGTTTAGTATATTTTATGTTTAGGTTTAGGTTTTATTTATCGTAGTTTAGTTTATTTTTTTAGTTTAGGTTTATTTTATTTTATTTTTATTTTCAGTTTAGATTTTTTATATTTTTTGTAGTTTAGGGTTTGAGTTTTATTTTTTTATTAACTTTTTAGTTTTATTTTAAGGTATATTTTTAGGTTTAGGTTTTTATTTAGTTTTTATTTAATTTTATTTTTGTTTTACATTTATTTTATTTTAATTTTACTTTATATTATTTTATTTTAATTTTTCACTTGGTTTTTATTTTATTTAGGCTTTTTATTCCCAGGTTTATTTCATTTTTTAGTTTAATTTAGGTTTTTATTTATTTTATTATAGTTTATTTTATTTTATTTTTAGGTGTAGGTTTAAGCTTTACTTTAGGTTTTATTTTATTTTATTTTTTTTAGGTTTAGGTTTATTTATTTATTTTATTTTTAGGTTTTATTTAGTTTAGGTTTAGGTTTTATGGTTTTTAGGGTTTGGTGTATAGGTTTTCGGGTTTAGGGTTTTTTTTGAAACCCCATATAGGGGGAATTTTATTGCCACAAAAAGAGGGTTACAAGATCCTTAAGAGGGGATAAACTCCAAAACTACTGCTCAAAGATCTACAATTAGCCTAGAGAGTAAATCCCATATCTAAGTACATCCAAAAGAAAAATAAAAGAGAAAATGAAAGCAAAAGATATAAAATGATTAACATAGAGAAGCCAATGGATAGATCTGGGCCAAAGCTTATCAAGATGAGAGAATGCATGCCACTAGGGAGCAAACCTCCAAGAGAAAGAGAAAGATGCATCTGCAAATATGTAGAAAGATAAAAATTAGCACAGTTTGAGTAATACAAACAAAGTGCAAGGTAAAAGTAGCATAAACTGAGAAAAATTATAGAGAAGTGTGTCAGAGAAGGCTCTATCAAACCAAAGTAGATGCGGATATGAGCATCCAAACTTCGAGAAGGGTTACATCACAAGAGCTACTAAACCAAAAGGAATGAAATCATCACGACATCATAGCCTACAAACCTGGGAAGATAGCGACCATTTGTTGAAAGTCTTATGAGCCTTAGTACACCTAAATAAAGCCATATACACTATAGAAAAGGAGACAGTAAAGAGCAAAATGGGGATAAGTATCACCACAATAGTCACCATAGCATGAGAATCCATATCCATACAAAAATGAACCATCTTGGCCACATCCACCTTTTTAATACGGATCCAAGAGTAAAATTAAGCCCAGAAAACCCACCACAAGTGAGAAAAGGCCAGTGAAGATAGAAATAATAGACGACCAGAAGAAATCTGCTAAGCATATCAATTAGCATGTAAATAACCATCCAAAATCATATGAAACTTAGGAATACGGTGAAAAAGCCCATAAAGGATACCCATTTAGAATAAATAATGCAGATGTTAACAAACACCAAGTTAATAGATAAACACAATAGGAACTACAAGTCATAATAAAAACCAAGATGGGAATGCGAACAGATTAGATATACCACAAGTCAGGTGATAAGGCACCCCACCACAAACAATAAAAAAAATAATCGAGAAACAACCCTAAGCATGGCATAAAACCCGATAATCCATTCTAACAAACAAGACAAGAACCAAATATTGCACCCAACAGGGGTAATCTAGTCGAACAGTATTACATAGACCCAAAATGGGGATCAAAAGAAAACCATCATTAAAATCCTTCAAGAAGGGAGACCAAAGATCTAATCCAACATCATCAATAAAATCGATGAAAGGAAGGTAAATAGCAAATCCAATCTTGCAAAGAAATAATAGTAATAATAGGTAAATTAAACATTCTTCCCTTACAGGTTGAGGAAGGGGGGTTGGTGAGCAAAACGGGAGCCACAACCCTATTTAAGAGGGAAGATACAAATAAAGAAGGGCCCATCATGAAGTCTGCAAATCATAGCAAACCAACAACCCAGCAAACAAAGACATGAGCCCAACAGTAAAGAATAAAAAAATGGTTTGAGAATGGAAGGAAAAGAGACAGGAAACAGTCTCAATCGTGAAAAGAAAAGAAAAATACATTAAGTCCCAATTAGTGTTTAGGCTTTAGGGTTTAGGGTTTAGGATTTTTATGATTTAGGGTTTAGGGTTTTGGATTTAGGGTTAGTTTGTTAGGTTGGTTGGTGGTAGTTTAGGGTTTTTTAATGTTTAGGGTTTAGTTTAGAGTTAGGTTAGGGTTTAGGTGGTAGGGAGTAGTTTTGGGTAGTTTATGGTTTAGGTTTAGGGTTTTAGGATTTAGGTTGGGTTTAGGGTCAGGTGGCCTAGGGTTAGTGGCTGGGTTTTATTTAAAAGTTTAAAGCAAACCCGATTTTAAGTTTATTTAGTTTATTTTTATTTATTTTAGTTTATTTTATTTTTTTATATTTTGTTTATTTTATTTTTATTTAATTTAATTTATTTATTTGAAGTTTATTTATTTTAGTTTAGGTTTATTTTAGTTTATTATTTAGTTTAGGTTTATGTTTATCTTGTTTATTTTATTTTATTTTAGGTTTTGTTTTAGGTTTATTTTATTTTTTAGGGGTGATTTTAGATTTTATTTTTTTTATTTAAGGGTTTAGTTTAGTTTATTTTAAGTTTAGGTTTAGGTTTTATTTATTTTAGTTTAGTTTATTTTAGTTTATGATGTTGTTTATTTTTATTTATTTGTTAGGTTTAGGTTTTCTTTTTTTTTTATTTTATTTTTTGGTTTTATTTTTTGGTTTAGGTTTTTACTTAGTTTTTATTTTATTTTATTCTAGGTTTTTTTTTTACGTTTGTTTTTATTTTATTTAGGTTTTTTATTTTTAGGTTTATTTTATTTTTAAGTTTAGTTTAGGTTTTTATTTATTTAATTTTAGTTTAGTTTTTATTTTTTTAGGTTTAGGTTTAGGTTTTAGTTTAGGTATTTATTTAATTGAATTTATTTATGTTATTTAGTTTTAGGTTTATTTATTTATTTTTTTAGGTTTTATTTTGTTTAGGTTTAGGTTTTTAGGGTTTAGGGTTTAGGATTTAGGGTTTAAGTTTTAGGTTTATGGTTCAGGTTCTAGTTTTGGGTTTTTGATTTTTTTTTTAATAGAGAATAAATTCAAATTCAACATTTCTTCTTTCAATTTCATCAACCAAGTAATAAACTAGGAAGTGAGGTAATTAAATGACCTCCTTGAAAGCTAAAGCCTCGTTTTATGTCTGACTATAAACCCATTATAATTTTA
The DNA here is from genome assembly GCA_021442155.1 of Cymbidium sinense. Taxonomy (NCBI): domain Eukaryota; kingdom Viridiplantae; phylum Streptophyta; class Magnoliopsida; order Asparagales; family Orchidaceae; genus Cymbidium; species Cymbidium sinense. Next base: position 222,265,556 of record CM038216.1, read on the forward strand.
TATAAATCACCAAATGAATAGAGAAAGAGAACTCAACATTCATAAACTATTTTATGTTTACATTTCTTATTTATTTATAACAAGCACCATAACACATTTTATTATTCATTTATAAGTTTTTGAAAATACATTTGTATTTAATAGTGATAATAGCTATATATTAAATTAAATCAACACATGCAAGCTTACATAAAGGAAATACATTTATTTTACTTGATTTTGAAAAGATGGATGCATGAATTCATACCAAATTTAACATGATTGGAAAGAGGATAATCAAACATAAGCATGTGGTTTATTCAACCAAACTTAAGGACAATTAAATCAAATAAGATTATTTAAAGCAAACCAAAGCATCACTTATTATTTTAAACCCATTCCCACATTAGTGATTTGATTTAACTTAAGGAAATGTAATTAAGTTGATTTTATGGGTTAATTAAGTTGAACCTTTAATTAGATGAATTAATTACCCTTACCTATGTCACCTTAAAGTAATTAACTAAATAATTATGAACCTACAAGATATGCATGGAAAATAAACTTGCAATGATCCTAGGAAATAAAGGGGTCTAATGAAATTAGCTCATGATTAATAGTTAATTTGATTAAGGGACCTAAATAATTACTCTTATGATTTTCCCACACATGTGGACTAACCATAATTTAATTAAACTTATTTATGTTATTAAACACCTAGAGATCTACCCCATGATTTAATTAATTAAGGTCTGATGTGATTATGATTTCAATTTGATTAAGTGATTTAATTAAGTTAAATTATAAATTAATTAAAAAATGGGTGAAATCAACTTAGTGAAAGGGGTCCCAACAGTATTCCTTAGTTCAATATGGTTGAACAATGATTAATAAACTTAATTTACAAAATTATTACTGTTCATTAGATTAATTAATCATTAATTAACTTAAAAGAGTAATTAAGGTTTAATTAGTTAATTTTCCTAATTATGTGAGCAATAAATCCCAAGAAAATCATGGGAGGCAGAGGTCATCCCAATAAATTAATCCACAAAATTTAGGATTAATTGCTTAAGTAATTAATGAGTAATTAAGCTAATTAATTTTGTAATTAAACTTTAATTACTATTTAAAATTAGTTAAGATCATTTTTAATTAATTCTCCTTTGAAATACATTTTAAATGAGTATTTATTTTCATTCTTTTATTTCTCTATGATTTTTTATAATTTTTAGAAGTTTCAGCCATTAAAAATGATTACTTAAACCTAATTAAAGCCTAATCTTATTGGCGCCACATCGGGTGCTGACGCGGTGAGCTTTTTGTAGGATTGGCTACTTAAATCATATATGACTCAACACATATGTAGCACTAGCATATATGCTATCTCTTTCTCCATCTAATCTAAGATCGGACAGCTATGATTAGTCCCACAACTTAATAGGATTAAATGGATCGATAGTGATCTAATCATGATGTTTTGATCAATGGAATGATTTCATGATCTAACATCATGAGTGAGGAGAGGAGTTCGACCACTATTGCTCACTTGATTGCTTGAAGCTGGATCAACTCAGGATCCCACACCTTCATGACATCAACCAAAGGGGATCCAATGGTCAAGATCACAAGAGACAAGTTTTCTTCAAAAGCTCCAACCCATTTTATCTAAGGAGTTTGAAAGCATACATCAGAGCTCAAGGGCAACGAATGATTAAGGAAGCTTCATCTAGTGGTGATGAGGCCTTATTTAGAAATAATTGGATCAATTACGACATTAACTTGGAAGGCCATGAATACAATTTGGAGCTCGAGTTTGATCAAGTCACCTCAGCTCACAAGCTTGGGAGTTGATTCATTTTGCTAAGTGGGAAAGTGTGTGAAAGTTAATTTGAGTTTGATAGAGAAATGGGGAAATGAAAGTGCCCTATTATGACGGGAATGACATTTTTGATCGAGAACGAGCTTGGGAGCTGGGAATGCACTCATCTTGGGTGTTTAAGGCTCTAAGAAATGAATTTTGTGTATGTTTGAGTGGAAACAAGAGGGTGTATATTCATCTTGATCGAATGGTGGGATCAAGTTTGGTTTAGTCCATCCCATCTGGGGAGTCGTGGGTGGCATGGTGGAGGAGTTGGTTTAGGTTTTGGAGGTGTGGGTGGTGGAAGCATCGTGGGTGTCCCATGGGTTTCAAATCTAATGGGGAGAGGGGGGTGATTTCCCATAATATGGTTGACCCAACCACCTTTGGTCTAGTTTAAGTGCCTAAGTTTTTTATTTTAGGTTATTTTAGGTTTTATTTTTTAGTTTAGTTTAGGTTTATTTTTTCATTTAATTTTTTTGTTTAGTTTAGGTTTAGGTTTAGGTTTAGCTTATTTTAGGATTAGATTTTATTTTATTTTAGTCTATTTTATTTTAGTTTAGGTTTAGTTTATTTTATTTTATTTTTATTTTTTTTTTTTAGTTTAGGGTTTTTTTATTTTTATTTATTTTCATGTTTATTTTTCAGGTTTATATTTTTATTTAGCTTTTATTTTATTTTATTATAAGTTTATTTTTTATTTTATGTTTAATTTTATTTTTTTGGGTTTTTTATTCTTAGGCTTATTTTATTTTTTAGATTAGCATAAATTTTTATTTTATTTTATTTTTTTATTTTATTTAGGTTTAGGTTCTTTATTTATTTTATTTTGGTTTTATTTAGTTTAGGTTTAGATTTTATTATTTTATGGTTTTAGGGTTTAGAGTTTAGATTTGGGTTTAATGAGGGTTTAGGGTTAGTTTAGGTTGTTTAGGGTGTTTAGGGGGTTTATGGGTAGATAGTTTAGGGTAGGTTTAGTTTAGGATTTAGGGTTTAGGGTAGAGTTTAGAATTTAGGGTTATGGTGGTAGGTTGAGGGTTTAGGAGTTTAGTAAGGATAGTGGGTTTGGTAGTTTAGGGTTTTAAAAAAAAAAATTAAGCAAAACAAACAGGTTCATGTTTATTTAGTTTATTTTAGTTTATTTTTATTTATTTATTTTTTAGTTTAGTTTTATTTTAGTTTATTTATTTTAGTTTAGATTTTATTTAATATTATTTTTATTTTAGTTTATTTTTTTATTTATTTTTTGGTTTATTTTAGTTTATTTTTTAGGTTTAGGTTTTATTTTATTTTTAGTTTTATTTTAGTTTATTTTAGTTATTTTAAGTTTTATTTTTTATTTAGGTTTATTTTAGTTTATTTATTTTATTTAATTTAGTGTTTTAGATTTTATTTATTTTAGTTTTAGGTTTATTTTTATTTTGTTTTATTTTTAGGTTTAGTTTTAGTTTATTTTATGTTTATATTTTAGGTTTATTTTTTTAGGTTTAGGTTTTTTTTAGTTTTATTTTATTTTATTTTATTTTTATGTTTAGTTTTCATTTTATTTTAAGTTTTTTTAGGTTTAATTTATTTTAATTTAGTTTTATTTATTTATTTATTTTAATTTAGTTTATATTTTATTTTTTAGGTTTAGGTTGTGGTTTAGGTTTAGGTACAAGTTTTTATTTTTTAGGTTTTATTATATTTTATTTTTATTTTATTTAGGTTTTGATTTATTTATTTTATTTTATTTTTTTATTTAGTAGTTTAGGTTTAGGTTTTATTTGTGGTTTAGGGTGGGTTTAGGTTTAGGGTTTATTTTTATTTAGGGTTTTTTGGTATTAGGGTGGTTTAGTGTTTTAGTTTAGGGTTTAGGTTATATTTTTTTAAATAAGTTTATTTAGTTTATTTTATTTAGTTTAGTTTATTTTAATTTAGTTTTATTTAGGTTTATTTTATTTTATTTAATTTATTATTTATTTGTTTATTTAATTTTTTATTTTAGCATATTTTAGGTTTAGGTTTAGTTATGTTTTTAGTTTTTATTTAATTGATTAGGTTTATTTATTTTAGGCTTAGGTTTAGATTTTTTTATTTTTAAGTTTAGGTTTAGGATTTTATTTTAAGTTTTTTTATTTTAGTTTAGGTTTATGTTTATTTATTTATTTTTAAGTTTTTAAGTTTATTTTAGGTTTAGGTTTAGGTTTTATTTAAAGTTTAGGTTTAAGTTTTTATTTAGTTTAGGTTTTAGAGTTAGGTTATATCACATTTATTTTAGGTTTATTTTTAGTAAGTTTATTTAGTTTATTTTATTTTTAGGTTTATTTTATTTTTATTTTACATTTAGTTTTATTTTATTTAGGTTTTAATATGTTTAGTTTTAGCTTAGTTTTATTTATTATTTTAATTTAGTTTTATTTTTATTTTATTTTCTTTAGGATTAGGTTTAGGTTTATGTTTTACAAGTTTTATTTTTTTTTATTTTAATTTTATATTTTTATTTAGGTTTTTTAATTTATTTTTTTAAGTTTTTTAAATTTTAGCTTTTAGGGTTTCATTTAGGGTTTAGGAGGCAGTTAGTTGAGATTTAGGGTTGAGGTTTATAGTTTAGGGTTTAGGTTTTAGGGTTTAGGGTTTAGGTTTAGGGTTTTAGGGTTTTAAGGTTTATGGTTTTGAGTTTAGGTTTAGGTGCAGGTTTGGGTTTTAGTTTAGGGTTTAAGGTTTTAGATTTTTTAATAGAACAAGAACAGTTAACATTTTTCTTTTAATCAGCAAGTAACACCATGTTTTCTAGACACAAGTTATGAGATATATAAAAATTGCATGCTAGAAAATCAAACTACACTAAAAACTACTACAAGACATAGTTAGATGGTGATGGATCCGGTTGTTCTTTAATTTTCTAGTTCCTATTAGAACCACCCGGCCTCTCGGTAGTGGGATCCACCATCATATCACCACCACCTAGCATTTCTCCTACCTCGATAACCACCACCTCCATATCCATAACACCCAGCCACCACCACTTAGTGATAACATTGCCTTTGCTTCCATTTTAGGAGTCTAATAATGCGAACATTAACATTAGTTTAGTTTATTTTTTTATTTATTTTTAAGTTTAGGTTTTTTATTTTTTATTTTAGGTTTAGGTTTAGTTTTCATTTTATTTTTTTAGGTTTAGGTTTTAATTTTTATTTTGGTTTATTTTAGGTTTATATTTTAGTTTAGGTTTAGTTTATTTTAGTTTATTTTATTTTATTTAGGGTTTAGGTTTAGTTTATTTTAGGTTTAGGTTAATTTTATTTTTATATTCAATTTAGGTTTTTTTTGTAGTGTAGGGTTTCAGTTTTATTTTTTTATTTATTTTTAGGTTTTATTTTAAGTTTTATTTTATATTTAGTTTTTATTTAGTTTTTATTTTATGTTTAGTTTTTATTTTATTTAAGTTTTTAGTTTTTAGTTTAGTTTAGGCTTTTATTTATTTTATTTTAGTTTAGTTTTTATTTTTTATTTTATTTTATTTTTACATTTAGGTTTAGATTTAGGTTTATGTTTAGGTGTTAGTTTAGGTTTTTATTTTATTTTATTTTATTTAGGTTTCTCTTTATTTATTTATTTTATTTTTAGGTTATATTTTTTATTTCTTTTTAGGTTTTATTTTAAAGTTTTTTTTAGGTTTAGATTTTTGTTTAGTTTTTATTTTATTTTACTTTTATTTTACCTTTAATTTTTATTTTATTTAGGTTATTTTTTTTAGTTTAGTTTAGGTTTTTATTTATTTTATTTTAGTTTAATTTTGATTTTTTATTTTATTTTATTTTTAGGTTTAGGTTTATGTTTTAGTTTTGGTTTTATTTTATTTTATTTTGGTTTAGGTTTTTTTATTTATTTTATTTTTAGGTTTTATTAAGTTTAGGTTTAGTTTTTTAGCTTTTTAGGGTTTACGGTTTAAGGTTAGGTGAGGGTTTAGGGTTAGTTGAGTGTTTAGGGTTTAGGGTTTAGGGTTTGGCGTTTAGGGTTTATGGTTTATGGTTTAGGGTTTAGGTTTTAGGGTTTAGGGTTTAGGGTTTAGGGTTTAAGGTTTAGGATTTATGGTTTTTTGGGTTTAAGGTTTAGGGTTTAGGGTTTAGGTTTTAGGTCTATGGTTCAGGTCTTAGTTTAGGGCTTAGGGTTTTGTTTTATTTTAACAAATTCATATTCAACATTTCTTTTTTGTGAATTCATCAACCAAGTAACACAATAAGTTTTCTTAGACATAAGTGATGACATAGATAAAAAAAAGAACAAGCATAGAATAAATCAAAAACCCTAGGTAACTAGAACTATATGTACTACAAAGACACAGTTCCATAAGCAGCTGATCCGATCAATCATTCTTTAATTTCTCTAATTCCCATCATAATCCCGACCTCTAGCAGGATCCACTCATATCCCTCCACCACCAAGGCAACCTCCATCACCTCCCTCAAACCACCATTGCTCAGGACCACCTCTATATCCACCAACCTCCCCCACCACCATAACTGATTGCCTCCACCTTTGCCTCCACCAAATCTAGGGAGCTTGGTTGCCGGTGATGTTCACTATCAAAGTTACGCCCATTCTTAGAGTTTAGGTTTTGTTTTATTAGGTTTTAAGGTTTAGCTTTTTTTTTTAATTTATTTATCCACTTTAGGTTTAGGTTTAGGGTTTGGTGGTTTAGGCTTTATGGTTTAGGATTTAGGGTTTAAGATTTAGAGTTTAGAGTTTTAGGGTTTATGCTTTTAGGGTTTAGAGTTTAGGGTTAGGGTTTAGTGTTTAGGGTTTTGGGTTTTGGGTTTGGGGTTTAGGATTTTAGGGTTTAGGGTTTAAGATCTATGGTTGTAGGTTTAGGGTTTAGTGTTTAGTGTTTAAGATTAGGGTTTAGGTTTTAGGTTTAAGGTTCAATTTTTAGCTTAGGGTTTAGGATTTTTGGTTTTTTTAATAGAGAAAAAAATTAAGATTCAACATTTCTTCTTTTCAATTTCATTAACCAAGTAACACACCAAGTTTTCTAAGACACAAGCGACAACAAAGACAAAAAATGAGCATGCACAAATCAAATAAAAAACCCTAAATAACTAGAACCGTCTTTACTGTAAAGACACAGTTCCATAAGTAGCAGATTGGATCGGTTGTTCTTCAATTTCTCTAGTTCCCATCAGTTCCATAGGGTTTAGGGTTTAGTGTTTAGGCTTTAGAGTTTAGAGCTTTTAGGGTTTAGGTTTTAGGGTTTAGTGTTTAGAGTTTTTTTTTAAAATTAATAGAATTTATTGCTCAAAACAATAGGTACAAGAAGACCATATTTGAGACTAGACTCAGAAGGGAAAAAAACTACTACTCAAATGAGCTATAGGAGAATCCTAAAGAGTTTAGTCCATAAACTAATACATCAAAGAACAATAAAGAAAAGAATAAAGACAAAACTAAAAAAACCAAGCAAAAGGTCATAAAGGGAGAATCCAAGCTCCAAAGAACTTCCAAAGAGGCAGATCCATAAGAAAAGGAAACCTACAACAATTGAAGATAACTCCAGCCATCTAAGAAAAAGAAGACCATCAGTAAGACTCCAGCTCCCTCCAAGAAGAAGAAGAGACAAACTAAAAATCATAACTTGCAACCTACAAGAAATCTCAACCAGAAGAAGTTCAAAAAACATAAAGAAAAAAAAACTCACGCTCAACTATGAGGAAAGAAGGATAATCTCAATAATGAGGGGCATCAAATCCTAAGTGTATCTAGCTTCAAAGAAGGGTTACAAATAGGAAAAGTCACCAACCACAAAAATATCAAGGAAAAAATCCATCATATCATCATAGCCATCCCAACCAAAGAAAAATACAAACCTATCATAGTAGCAATCCAACCAAAGAAAAAGTGAAGCTAAGGAAAAAGAAAGAGAGTGGAGAGTAACATATAAAATTAAGATAAGGCAATCTCAACAAAACCAAATATGAACACCTCTTAAAAAATGGAGAAGAAGCTCACAACCCAAAAAGAAGAAAGTGCCCTCAAAGGCAAAATAATAGAGCCCACAACAACACCAATCCAAAACCAAGGCACCAAGCCAACAAAACCACAACAACACCAATCCAAAGACACCAAGGCACCAACAAAGGAAAGGAAACAACTATGAGGACCCAAGAAAAATAGCTCAGAGCAGAGCAAGAGAAAATAATAAAAAAAATAAGAAGAAAACAAAGCTAAAATAAATAGCTAGAGAAATAACCAACCAATGGACAAACCTGCATAAGGAAGCCCAACCTACCACCAACAAATAGAATAAAAGCACCAACCAAAGAAAGGAAACCAAATAGGAACAATGCCATTAGCAGAAAACCATCCAGCCAAAGGGCACCCCAAAAAAAACCTAGCAAATAGGAAGCTCGAAGGAGGAAAATTAGGCAAGAACCCAATACTTGAGCTAACAAGAAAACACACATCAAAAGCTCAACCAATAGAGAAAAATTAGCCAAAAGAAAAAACCTCCGAACGATAGGAGAGATTATTTCCAAGAAGCTTCGGAATGAGTAACCCTCGGCAAGTGAGGAGGGGCATAAATCTGAACAATTTTTTTTTCTTTTTCTTCTTGTAAATAGTTTTATAACCATGCCTTTCTCCAACAAATCTCCATCTGAAAATGAATCAGTATTGTTATAAAAGTCATGTGGATCAGAAAAAGATATCAATTCCAAAGATGAGCATTCAGAATCATCCATAGCATTAGACAATGGAAAATCAGAAATAGTATGCATTTTAGAATCAGAAGTGAAAGGAGAAGAAATAGCTTTATTAAGAAGACAATTATCAATATTTTCACCTTCCAACAAAATCTTAAGAGTATCCTCCATGTCTTCATTCATAAAAGAAGCAAGTGAAGCAGAATCCAGATTTTCATTACAATCTTCATGTAAGGGATTAAAATAAGATTCAAATCCCTTAGAAACACATATTACCAAAATTATGAACATAACCGACCATAAAAACCAACTTTTTGAACTAAAATGAGCTATTCACAATGACAGAATTGTCATAGGTATCTAAATCTTTTTTTTTAAATGAAGGATCACCAATATTAACAAGATTGTTAGGAATAAAAGTTAAAATATCAAAAATTAGAACATCCTTTTCACCACCATTCTCAATCAAAGAAGGCAAAGAAATAGTCTCTTTCCCATGAGCTAAAGTAGACATAGGAGAAAGATAAACAACAACCAACTGATTGGAAGAAATGGTGTTATCATCAACAATATTCGAACCATCAACATGAAAGGACTTATGCACAACATCCAAACCATTAGAATCATTAACCACAACCTCTAAAGTCTTCCCTTTAATTGAATCATCAAACGAAACACTTAGAGCATGATTATTAGCTAAAACTTTCTCAGAAACATCAAAATTAATTTCACATTAGACTAATCATTAATTGGTAATACTCTTTTAGACGATTCAGAAATCTTGCTTTGCAAAACATCAACATTTTGAAAAAAATTTTCCTTTATCAACTTGAGAGAATAATCAATTTTTTTGACAATTGAATTCTTCGGTGATTTTCTTCCTAAGAGGGATGAACAATAAAGCATTCAATTTCATGCCCATGAATCTTACAATGATTACAAACAATGAAAAAGTTCTTAAATAACTTTGTGAAAATAATCGCATTTCTTCAAACCAAATAAATTTTTTTTGATATTTTTAGTAATATCAATCTCTACAAGAATTCTAGCAACATATGGTCTAGAAGAAGTAGTTTTTGCTTGATCAACTTGCAAAGGTTGACCAAAATTGACACAATAGCATAATGAATTTGATGATTAAATAGATGAATCTGTAAGTTAGTTAAAGAAATCCAAATGGGAATAATAGGAGACTCTTCATTAACATCAAACATAGGCATCCACTTCAAAAAATGCTTTTGATAATTAAAAACATAGTAAGATTGCCTAGAAAAATTCTTCCATTATCAAGGTATTTAAAAGCTTAATCAAAACACATACTTCATTCATAATAGAAAAGAACGGATAAATTTATGTTATGAAATAAGAAAAGAATATCTTCCATCTTTAGTCATTTAAATGAAAACTTTTTAATCAAAGAAAAAGTAAAAGGCTCACCTAATCTTTCAATATCCTTATCTGAAATCATAATTTTTAGAGTACCTTTAAAAGTCATATGAAGCAAATTCAAATGAGGCTCAGTAGAGGAATTCTTACATGCGAAAGCCTCTTTGAATGATTTAGTAACAGTAGGTAATTTAGAGGTAGGATTACCCAAAAAATATGATGCCCTAGCGGGATCCATCGGCACATGGGATTTACCCCATGGATTTGAAGAACGATGGCATGAGTCATGGTGCCATGACAAGAACAAGTTGAGATCAGCAAGGCCAACAATCTAAGGGAATCAAGGAAAGCTCACTCACCAAGAATGCAAGGGATCCCGAAATCGCCCAATAATAGGGTTTAGTTTAGTTTTAGATTTAGGTTTTAGGTTTAGTTTTTATTAGTTATTATTAGGTTTTATTAGTTTTAGGTTATATTAGTTTTATGTTTAGTTTAGTTAGTTTTATTTTATTAGTTTTAATTTTAGTTATAATTACTTTAGGTTAGTTTAGTGGTGGGGGGGGGGAGTTTAGGTTTTGTTTATTACTTTATTTAGTTAGTTTATTTAGTTAGTTTGTTTATAGGGGTTTAGTTTATTTTAGCTTATTTAGTAGTTATTATTAGTTAGTTAGTTATTTATTTAGATTAGTTAATTATTATTTTTAGTTTATGGTTTTATTATTATTTAGGTTTTAGTTAGTTTTAGTTAGTGGTTTAGTTTTATTAGTTTAGTTCAATTACTTTATTTATTAGTTTAATAGTTTTATTAGTTTAGTTATGGGTTTAGGTTTTATTATTAGTTTTTTTTAGTTTAGTTTATGGTTTAGTTTTTTTATTAGTTATTAGTTATTTATTGTTTATTATTATTATTAGTTTAGTTAGTTATTTTATTATTAATTTTATTTTAGTTTAGTTTATTTCTTTAGTTTATTATTATTATTAGCTTTATTATTATTATTTAGTTTATTTATTTATTTAGGGTTTAGGGTTTTGTTATTTAGTTATTTATTAATTATTTTATTATTAATTTTCTTATAATTATTTTATTAGTTTAGTTAGTTAGTTATTAGTTGGTATTATTATTATTATTATTATTATTATTATTATTATTATTATTATTAGTTTTTATTAGTTTAGTTATTGTTAGTTAATTTTATTATTATTATTATTAGTTTATTTATCAGGTTTGTTAATTTAGTTATTTAGTTTAATTATTTAGTTAGTTTTATTTTATTTAGTTATTAGTTTATTAGTTTATTATTTGTGAGTTATTATTAATTTTTTTAGTTAGGTGTTTTATTATTAGTTTATTATTAGTTATTAGTTAGTTTATTAGGTTTAGTTATTATTATGTTTATTTATTAGTTAGTTTTTATGGTTTATTAGTTTAGGTTTAGGGTTTAGTTTTAGTTAATTAGTTACTTAGTTATTATTAGTTATTATTATTAGTTTATTAGTTTAATTTTAGGGTTTATTATTTATTAGGGTTTTGGTTTATTTATTAATTACTTTAGTTTTATTAGTTAGTTAGTTTATTAGTTCATTAGTTTATTAGTTATTTATTATTAGTTTTATTTAGTTTATTATTATTTTTAGTTTTTTATTAGTTATTATTAGGTTTTTTAGTTTACTATTTATTAATTTATTAGGTTTTATTAACTAGTTATTACATAATTTTAGTTTAGTTTTATTATTAGTTTATTAGTTTTTTTAGTTATTATTTAGTTATTATTATTACTTTTATTAGTTTAGTTATTAGTTATTTTTGTTTAGTTTAGTTTGTTATTATTAGTTTTATTATTATGAGTTTTATTTATTTAGGTTTATGGGTTTAATGTTTAGTTTATTTAATTTAATTATTATTATTATTATTATTATTATTATTATTATTATTATTATTATTGTTGTCAGTTTTAGTTAGTTTACTTATTAGTTATTTATTTATTAGTTTAGTTAGTATAATGTTTAGTTTAGTTTAGTTTAGTTAGTTTTTATGTTATTAGATTTTATTATTATTTAGTGCTTTTTTAGTTATTATTATATTTTAGTTTAGTTTGTTTTATTATGATTTTTAGTTATTAATTTATTGATTTAGTTAGTTTTATTAGTTTGTTATTATTAGTTAATTTATCAGGTTTGTTTATTATTATTAGGTTTAGTTTATGTATTTAAGTTTTATTTATTATTTAGTTAATTATTAGTTTAATTATTAGTGTTATTTAGTTTAGTTTATTAGTTTAGTGTTAGTTGTTATTAGTTATTTAGTTTTAATTTATTAGTTTTTACTAGTTTTATTATCAGTTTTAGTTATTATTGTTTACTTTATTTATTAGTTTCTTAGTTTAGATTAGTTATTAGCTTTAGTAATTAATTAGTTATTTTTATTAGTTATTAGTTTTAATTTAGTTATTTTATTTATTATTAGTTTAGTTATTGGGTTTAGTTTTATTATTAGTTAGTTATTTATTAGGTTAGTTATATTTAGGGTTTATATTTATTAGTTAGTTATTTTTATTAGTTAGTTATTTATTAAGGTTTAGTATAGTTATTTTATTAGTTTAGTTTTAGTTATTAGTTTAGGTTTAGTTTAATTTTTATTAGTTATATTAGTTTAGTTTACTTTTAGTTTGTTTGCTAGTGGGGTTTTATTTTTAATTTAGTTATTAGTTTTTTATTAGTTTAGTTAGTTTTTGTTATTATTAGTTTATTAGTTTTTTAGTTATTATTTAGTTAGTTTAATTTGGTTAGTTTTATTAGTTTTTATTTTTGTTTATTATTAGTTTTTGATTATTCTTAGTTTATTATTTATTAATTTTAGTTTATTACTTACTAGTTTTAGTTTTAGTTAGTTTAGTTTAGTGTTTTATTAGTTTCTTATTATGGTTTTGGGTTTAAGGTTTAGGGTTTAGGGTTTGGGATTTAGGGTTTTAGGGTTTAGGGTTGTAGGTTTAGGGTTTAGGGTTTAGTTTTTAGGGTTACTTTTAGGGTTTAGCATTTAGGGTTAGGCTTTATTTTTATGTATTTTTAGTTTATGTTTAGGGTTTACGGTTTAGGGTTTAGGGTTTACGTTTTATGTTTAGGGTTCATGTTTTAGTTTAGGGTTTAAAAATTTTGGTTTATTTAATAGAGAATAAATTCATATTCAACATTTCTTCTTTTTGATTTCATTAACCAAGTAACACACCAAGTTCTCTAAGACATAGGCGATGACATAAAATAAAAATGAGCACGAAAGCAAATCAAAACTGAATACTATAACTACATCTTTGTAAAAGTTCCATAAGCAGCAGATGAGATTGACCATTCTTCAGTTTCTCTAATTCTCATTAGAATCACCTTGGCCTCTCGAGTAGCGGGATCCACCATCATATCCTCGATCCCTCTCTCAACCACCACCACTGTTCTGCCCTCCTCACGCCTCCATAACCACCCCACCACCACCTCCATATCCACCATTACCACTAGATTCCCAACCACCATACAGTCACCTCTCAGCCTCCACTACCATATCTAGGTGAGCACGGTTGGGTGATGTTCCTGCGGTCAAGATTTTGCACATTCTTAAGGTTTAGGTTTAAGTTTAAGTTATTAGGTTTTAGGGTTTAAGTTTATGTTTTAATTTATTTAGTTATTTTAGGTTTAGATTTAGGATTTGGGGTTTAGGGTTTAGGTTTAGGGTTTAGGGTTTAGGGCTTAGGGTTATGGTTTAGGGTTCAGGGTTTAGTGTTTAGGGTTTAGGGCTTAGGGTTTGGGGTTTAGGGTTTAGGGCTAGGGTTAGGGTTATGGTTTAGGGTTTCGGGTTTAGGGTTTAGGGTTTAGGGTTTAGGGTTTAGAGTTTACAGTTTAAGGATTAGGGTTTTTTTGGGTTTAGGGTTCTAGGTTTAGTGTTGTATGTTTAGAGTTTAGGGATTAGGGTTTAGATTTTTTTAAAAAAACTTTAAGTAAAGCGATTGGTTTAGGTTTATTCAGATTATTTATTATTTCCTTTTAGTTTAGTTTTATTTATATTTTTATTTAGGTTTATTTTTTGTTTTTATTTAGCTTAGTTTATATATTTTAGGTTTATTTAATTTAGTTTAGGTTTTATATTTTAGTTTATTTTTTAGGTTTAAGTTTTTGTTTAGGTTTATTTTTTAGTTGAGTTTTATTTTGATTTTATTTTTTAGGTTTAAGTTTTATTTATTATTTTTAGGTTAAGGCTTAGGTTTTTCTTTTATTTTTTTAGGTTTAAGTTTTAGGTTTATATTTTAGGTTTATTTTTAAGTTTTATTTTTTAGTTTAGGTTTAGGATTATTTTTAGTTTATTTTATTTTATTTAGTTTAGGTTTAGGTTTAGGTTTAGTTTATTTTAGCTTAGGTTTAGTTTTACTTTTTTTTATTTAAGGTTTATTTTTTTTAGTTTAGGGTTAAGTTTTTATTTTTTACTTATTTATAGGTTTTATTTTTAGGTTTATTTTTTAAGTTTAGGTTTCTATTTAGTTATTATTTTAGCTTATTGTAGGTTTATTTTTTCAAGTTTATATTTAGTTTTTATTTTATTTAGGTTATTTATCCCTAGGTTTATTTTATTTTATTTAATTTAGTTTATGTATTTATTTATTTTATTATAGTTTATTTTTATTTATTTTATTTTATTTTATATTTTAGTTTAGGTTTATGGTTTTTTTTTTTTTTTGTTTATTTCATTTAGGTTTAGGTGTTTTTATTTATTTTATTTTTTAGGTTTTATTTAGTTTAGGTTTAAGTTTTTATGGTTTTGTGTTTAGGGTTAAGGGTTTTAAGGTTTAGGGTTTTAGGTTTTAGGGTTTAGGGTTAGCATTTAAGTTTTCGATTTTAGGGTTTATGGTTTTTAAGGTTTAGTGTTTTGGGTTTAGGGTTTAGGGTTTAGGGGTTTAGGATTAGCTTAAGGTTTTGGGTTAGCTTAGTTTTTAGGGTTTTGGGTTTGTTTAGGGTTTAGGGCTAAGGGTTTTAGGGTTTTAGGATTTAGGGTTTAGGGTTTAGTGTTACAGTTAAGTTTTAGGGTTTAAGGTTTGGGTTTAAGGGTTAGGGTTTTCCAGGGTTTATAGTTAAGGGATTTCAGTTTAGGGTTCTAGGTTTAGTGTTAGCTTTAAAGTTTGGGGTTTTGGTTTTAAGGTTTAGGATTTAGGATTTTGGGTTTTGGGTTTAGGGTCTAGGGTTTTTTTATATTTTAAAATTAAGTAAACCAAAAGGTTTAGGTTTATTTAATTATTTAGTATATTTTTATTTATTTTAGTGAATTTTATTTTTTATTTTTATTTTGGTTAATTTTTTATTTTTATTTAGTTTAGTTTATTTACTTTAGGTTTATTTATTTTAGTTTAGCTTTTTTATTTTAATTTATGTTTTAGGTGTAGGTTTAAGTTTAGGTTTACTTTTTTAGTTTAGTTTTATTTTTATTTTATTTTTTGGTTTAGGTTTTATTTTTTATTTTTAGGTTTCAGTTTAGGTTTTAGGTTTATTTTTAGGATTTAATTTTTTAGTTTAAGTTTGCATTTATTTTTAATTTATTTTATTTTATTTCCTTTAGGGTTTAGGTTTAGTTTACTTTAGGTTTTATTTATTTTAGTTTAGTTTATTTTACTTTAGGTTTAGGTTTATTTTGTTTTGTTTATTTGAGGTTTAGGTTTTTTTTTAGTTTAGGGTTTTGGTTTTATTTTTTATTTATTTTTTGGTTTTATTTTTAGGTTTATTTTATAGGTTTAGGTTTTTTTTAGTTTTTATTATATTTTATTTTTGTTTAACGTTTAATTTTAAATATTTTTAAGTTTTTTTAGTTTTAGGTTTATGTTATTTTATAGTTTAGTTTATGTTTATATTTATTTACTTAATTTATTTTTTATTTTTTATTTTATATTACGTTCAGGTTTAGGTTTAGGTTTAGGTTTTGGTTTCAAATTTAGTTTAGGTTTATATTTTATTTTATTTTATTAGTTTATTGAGGTTTAGGTTTATTTATTTATTTTATTTTTAGGTTTTATTTATTTTGGGTTTAGGCTTTTAGGTTTTTAGGGTTTAGGGTTTAGGGAATGGGGTTTGGGGTTTAGGATTTAGGATTTAGGGTTTAGGGTTAGTATTTAGGGTTTAGGGTTTAGGGTTTACTGTTTAGGTTTTAGGCTTTAGGGTTTTTAAGGTTTAGTGTTTAGGATGTAAGGTTTAGGATTAACTCTTTAGATTTTAGGGTTTAGGGTTTTTAACATTTAGTGTTTAGGGTTTAGGGTTTAGGGTTTAGGGGTTTTGGATAAGCTTAGGGTTTTGGACAGGTTTAGGGTTTAGGGTTTTGGGTTTGTTTAGGTTTAGTTTAGGGTTTTAAGTTTTAGTTTAGGGTTTAGTTTAAGATTCTGTTAAGGTTTAGTTGAGTTTAGGGTTTAGGGGTTAGGGTTTTCTATGGTTTAGGGTTTAGGGCTTACGGTTTAGGGTTGTAGGTTTAGTGTTAGTTTTAGGGTTTGGGGTTTTGGGTTTAAAGTTTTGGATTTAGGGTTTTGGGTTTAGGGTTTAGGGTCCAGGGTTTTTTTTTATTTTAAAATTAAGAAAACCAGTAGGTATAAGTTTATTTAGTTATGTAGTCTATTTTTTATTTATTTTAGTGTATTTTATTTATTATTTTTATTTTGGTCTATTTTTCAATTTTATTTAGTTTAGTTTATTTACTTTAGGCTTATTTATTTTTGTTTAGGTTTTTTATTTTAATTTATGTTTTAAGTGTAGGTGTAAGTTTAAATTTACTTTTTTTAGTTTAGTTTTATTTTTATTTTATTTTTTTAGTTTAGGTTATATTTTTTCTTTTAAGGTTTAGTTTTAGGTTTTAGGTTTTTATTTTAGGTTTATTTTTAGGATTTAATTTTTTAGTCTAAGTTTAGGTTTATTTTTAGTTTATTTTATTTTATTTCCTTTAGGGTTTTGGTTTAGTTTATTTTAGGTTTTATTTATTTTAGTTTAGTTTATTTTACTTCAGGTTTAGGTTTATTTCATTTTGTTTATTTGAGGTTTAGGTTTTTTCTTTTTAGTTTATGGTTTAGGTTTTATTTTTTATTTATTTTTAGGTTTATTTTCTAGGATAAGGTTTTCATTTAGTTCTTATTATATTTTATTTTAGGTCTATTTTATTTTGTTTTAATGTTTACTTTTAAATATTTTAAGGTTTTTTTAGTTTTAGGTTTATCTTATTTTTATAGTTTAGATTAGGTTTATATGTTTTTTTAGTTTTTTTATTTTTTATTTTATTTTATGTCTAGGTTTAGGTTTAGGTTTCAATTTTACTCCAGGTTTATAATTTATTTTGTTTTTTTTAGTTTATTTAGGTTTAGGTATTTTTATTTATTTTATTTTTAAGTTTTATTTCTTTTGGGTCTAGGTTTTTAGTTTTTTGGGGTTAGGGTTTTGCATTTGGGGTTTAGGGTTTAGGGTTAGTTTTAGGTTTAAGGTTTAAGATTTTTAGGGTTTAGGGTTTAGGGTTACCTTATGGTTTATGGTTAGTTAGGGGTTTAGGCTTTAGGCTTTAGGGTTTAGGCTTTTTAAGGTTTATGGTTTAGGGTTTAGGGTTTAGGGTTTGTTTAAGAGTTTAGGGTTTAGGGTTTTAGGATTTAGGGTTTAGGATTTTTTAGTTTTCAATTTAAGATTTAGGGTTTAGGGTTATTTTTAGTGTTTAGGGTTTAAGGTTTTTCTTTTAAAATTAGGTAAACTGGTAGGTTTAAGTTTCTTTAGTTTATCATTTATTTATTTTATTTTTTATTTTTTTAGGTTTATTTTTTATTTGAATTTAGTTTTATTTATTTATTTTAGTTTATTTTTTTAGGTTTATCTTTATTTTTAAGTTTAGTTTTATTTTAATTTTCTTTTTTAGGTTTAGGATTTATTTTAAATTTTTAGGTTTAGGTTTAGGTTTTTATTTTATTTTTTTAGGTTTAGGTGTTAAGTTTTTATTTTAGGTTTATTTTTAGGTTTTATTTTTTAGTTTCGGTTTTGGTTATTTTTAGTTTATTTTATTTTATTTAGTTTAAAGTTTAGGTTTAGTTTATTTTAGGGTTAGGTTTAGGTTTTATTTATTTTAGTTTAGTTTATTTTAGTTTAGGTTTAGGTTTATTTTATTTTATTTATTTTAGGTTTAGTTTTTTTTTTTAGTTTAGGGTTTAGATTTTTTTAATTATTATTTTTAGGTTTTATTTCTAGGTTTATTTTTTAAGTTTAGGTTTTATTTAGTTTTATTTAATTTTATTTTATAATTTTTTTTATTTTATGTTTGGGTTTACTTTATATAGGATTTTTATTTTTATGTTTTTTTAGTTTAGTTTAGGTTTTTATTTATTTTATTTTTGTTTTGTTTTTTTTTTTTTTTAAGGTTTAGATTTAGGTTTAGTTTTTATCTTAGGTTTTTATTTTATTTAATTTTTTATTTTATTTATTTTTAAGTTTTTTATTGTTTATTTTCTTTAGGTTTTCTTTAGTTTCAGTTTTAGTTTTTAGGTTTTTAGATTTTAGATTTTAAGGTTTAAGGTTTAGGGTTTATGGTTGTAGGTTTTATGATTTTGGGTTTAGTGTTTATGGTTTAGCGATATAGTTTAGGGTTTTATGATTTAGGGTTTAGGGTTTAGAGTTTAGGATTTAGGGTTTTGGAGTTTAGGGTTTAGGGTTTTTTTAAATTACGTATATGTTTTTTTTTATTTTTATTTAGTTTAGGTTTAGGTTTAGGTTTATATTTAGGTTTATTTATTTTTAGTTTAGTCTATTTCTTTAGTTTTATTTTAGTTTAGGATTTATTTAAATTTTAGGATTTTATTTTTAGTTTATTTTAGGTTTAGGTTTAGTTAGTTTTATTTCATTCTTTCTTTATTTTGTTTTTGTATTTTTAGTTTAAATTTAAGTTTAAGTTTAGGTTTTATTTTTAATTTTAGTTTATTTTTTATTTTAGTTTAGTTTTAGTTTTATTTTAGTTTAGTTTAAGTTTATGTAGGTTTAGGTTTTTATGTTTAGGTTTATTTTGGGTTTAGGTTTTATTCATTTTTTTATTTAGTTTATTTTTTATTTTAGTTTAGTTTTAGTTTTATTTTAGTTTAGTTTAAGTTTATGTAGGTTTAGGTTTTTATGTTTAGGTTTATTTTGGGTTTAGGTTTTATTCATTTTTTTATTTAGTTTATTTATTTTTAGTTTTTTAGTTTAGTTTAGTTTAGTTTATTTTGTTTTTATTTTATCTAGTTTTGGTTCAGGTTTATTTTTTGGTTTATTTAGTTTAGTTTAGGTTTAGGGCTTTGGTTTTGTTTAAGTTTTGGTTTAGGTTTTATTTAGGTTATTTATTTTTTATTTTTTATTTTTATTTAGGCTTATTTAATTTAGTTTATTTAGTTTAGGTTTTATTTTTATTTAGGTTTTGGTTTAGGTTTAGGTTTTATTTAGTTATTTTATTTAGTTTTTATTTTAGGTTTAAGTTTACTTTAGTTTTATTATATTTTATTTTGGTTTAGTTTCATTTTTATTTGTAGTTTAGTTTATTTAGGTTTAGGTTTAGGTTTAGGTTTAGGCTTTTAGTTTATTTTAGTTTATGTTTAGCTTTAGGTTTATTTTGGTTTATTTAGTTTAGGTTTTTATTTTTAATGTTTATTTATTTTTCTATTATTTATTATTTTATTTTATTAGTTTAGTTTATTTAGTTTATTTATTTAGGTTTATTTTTTAGGTTTATTTTTAGTTTAGGTTTAGGTATATTTATTTTAGTTTACATTCATTTATTTTTATTTTTAGGTTTATTTAGTTTTTAGTTTTAATTAGATTAGGTTTAACTTTAGGTTTATTTTTATTTATTTATTCAACTTTTAGTTTATTTAGTTTAGTTTAGGTTTATCTTTTGGTTTAGGTTTATTTATTTTGATTATTTATTTATTTAGGTTTAAGTTTAGGTTTATTTATTTAGTTTATTTATTTATTAAGGTTTAGGTTTAAGTTTTATTTAGTTTAGTTTTTTTAGTTTTGTTTTATTTAGGGTTTAGGGTTTAGGTTAGGTTTGGTTTAGGTTTATTTAGTTTAGGTTTATATTGATTTATTTATTTAATTTGTTTTTTATTTAGTTTATTTATTTAGGTTTATTTTTTTATCTAGTTTATTTTTTATTTATTTTATTTTAGTTTATTATTTTATTCACTTTAGTTTATTTTTATATTTATTTTTAGTTTAGGTTTATGTTCAGGTTTTAATTTTAGGTTTACGTTTAGGTTAAAGTTGAAGTTTTTATTTAATTTCATTTTAATTTTATTTTAATTTTATTTATTTAGTTTAGTTTATTTTATTTTATATATTTTGGTTTATTTAGTTTGTTTATTCAATTTATTTATTTAGTTTAGGGTTTATTTTATTTTTTGTTTAAGTTTTATTTAGTTTTATTTAGGTTTAGGTTTAGTTTATTTTTAGGTTTAAGACTAGGGTTTAGGTTTATTTAGTTTTTGTTTAGGTTTTTCTTTAGTTTTTTTTTTAGTTTAGTTTATTTTATTTAGTTTAAGTTTATTTATTTAGTTTAGTTTTTTTAAATTTTTTAGGTTTAGGTTTAGGTTTATTTATTTATTTATTTTTTTATTATTTAAGTTTTTTAATTTAGTTTAGGTTTATTTTTTAGTTTAGTTTATTTAGATTTATTATAGGTTTAGGTTTAAGTTTTGGTTTAGGTTTATTTAGGTTTAGGTTTAGGTTTAGGTTTAGGGTTCTTTTATTTTTAATTTATTAATTTATTTATATTTATTTATTTATTTTATGTTTAGGTTTAGTTTTAGGTTTTTATGTTTTTTTATTAAGGTTTAGGTTTATTTTAGGTTTATTTATTTAGTTTATTTTAGTTTAGGTATAGGTATAGGTTTTAAGTTTAGGTTTAGGTTTAAGTTTAGGTTTAGCTTTATTTAGTTTAGTTTAGGTTTATTTATTTTATTTTTATTTAGTTTAGTTTATTTATTTAGGTTTAAGTTTAGGATAAATTTTTAATTTAGGTTTAAGTTTATTTATTTATTTATTTTATTTTAGTTTAGGTTTAGGTTTAAGTTTATTTTATTTAGTTTATGTTTAGGTTTAGGTTTAGGTTTATTTAGTTTAGTTTATTTTATTTTATTTAGTTCAAGTTTAGGTTTAGGTTTAGTTTAAGTTTATTTAGGTTTAAGTTTTGGTTTAGGTTTAGGTTTAGTTTAGTTTATTTAGTTTAGATTTAGGTTTAGGTTTTAGTTTAGGTTTAGGTTTACATTTAGGTTTTAGTTTTGGTTTAGGTTTAGGTTCCGTTTAGGGTTAGGTTTAGGTTCAAGTTTTATTTAGGTTTACTTAGTTTAGTTCATTTTTTAGTTTAGGATTATTAATTTTAGTTTATATATTTTAAGTTTACGTTTAGATTTAGGTTCATTTAGTTTATTTATTTAGTTTATTTAAGTTTAGTTTAAATTTATTTAATTTAGTAGTTTAGTTTATTTCAGTTTAGGTTTAGGTTTAGGTTCAGGTTTTATTTTATTTTTTATGTTTAGGTTTAGGTTTAGGTTTATTTTTATTTAGTTTATTTGGTTTAGGTTTAATTTTGGGTTTTATTTATGTTTAGGTTAGGTTTAGGTTTATTTTTATTTAGTTTATTTTAGGTTTAGGTTTACTTAGTTTAGTTTAAGTTTATTTATTTAGTTTAATTTATTTAGGTTTAGGTTTCAGTTTATTTTAGATTTTAGTTTATTTATTTTATTTTATTTTTAGTTTAATGTAGTTTAATTTAGGTTCAGGTTTTACTTTAGTTTAGTTTAAGTTTTGGTTTATGATTATTTTTTTAGTTTAGGTATATTTTCAGTTTAGTTTGGATTTAGGTTTATTTTAGGTTTATGTTTAGGTTTAGGTTTATTTATTTTTAGTTTAGTTTTGGTTTATTTTATTTAGGATTAGGTGTTTATTTTAATTATTTAGTTTATGCTTAGGTTTAGGTTTAGGTTTATTTTAGTTTATTTTGTTTAGGTTTAGGTTTAGGTTTAGATTTTTTTTTGTTTAGTTTAGTTTAGTTTAGCTTTAGGTTTAGGTTTACTTTAGTTTAGGTTTATTTATTTAGATTAGTTTAGTTTGTTTATTTTAGGTTTAGGTTTAGGTTTAGTTTAGGTTTATTTTAGTTTTGTTTAGTTTATGTTTTTAGGTTTATTTAGGTTTAGGTTTAGGTTTTATTTTTTAGTTTAGTTTAGATTTATTTAGTTTATTAGGTTTTGGTATTTTTAGTTTAGGTTTAGGTTTATTTAGTTTATTCATTTAGTTTAGGTTTATTTAGGTTTAGGTTTAGGTTTAAGTTTAGGCTTATTTGTTTTACTTTATTTAGTTTACTTTATTTATTTTAGTTTATTTATTTAGGTTCAAGTTTAGGTTTAAGTTTAGGTTTAGGTTTAATTTTAGATTTATTTTATTTTAAGTTTATTTAGGTTTATTTATTTTGGTATAGGTTTATTTTTATTTAGTTCAGTTTATTTAGTTTATTTAAGTTTAGGTTTATTAAGTTTTAGTTTATTTAGGTTTATTTTTATTTAGTTTAGTTTAGGTTTAGTTTAAGTTTAGGTTTATTTTTAAGGTTTAGGTTTAGGTTTATTTAGTTTAGGTTTAGGTTTAGGTTTATTTTAAGTTTAGGGTTAGGTTTATTTATTAATTTATTTTAGGCTTAGGTTTAAGTTTAGTTTAGTTTAGTTTAGTTTATTTTAGTTTAAGTTTAATTTTAGTTTAGGCTTAGGTTTAGGTTTAAGTTTATTTAGCTTAAGCCTTAGGTTTAGCTTTTGGTTTATTTTAGTTTTAGGTTTAAGTTTATTTTAGATTTTATTTAGTTTAGTTTAGTTTAGTTTAGGCTTATTTTATTTAGTTTAGGTTTGGGTTTATTTTACTTTAGTTTAGCTTAGTTTAGGTTTAGGTTTAGGTTTTAGGTTTATTTAGTTTAGTTTAGGTTTATTTAGTTTAATTTTTTTTAGTTTAGGTTTATTTTAGTTTATTTTATTTAGTTTATTTAGATTATTTAGTTAATTTAGGTTTAGGTTTATTTATTTTATTTTATTTTATTTTATTTTATTTATTTATTTAGTTTAGTTTCTGATTTAGGTTTAGGTACAGGTTTTTTCTATTTAGTTTATTTATTTTATTAGTTTATTTTATTTAGTTTAGGTTTAGGTTTAAGTTTTGGTTTATTTAGTTTATATTAGTTTAGGTGTATTTTTTTTTTCTATTTAGTTTAGTTTTATTTTAGTTTATTTTTAGTTTCATTAAGGTTTAGGTTTATTTATTTAGTTTAGTTTATTTAATTTATTTTAGTTTAATTTATTTTATTTTATTTTTATTTAGTTTAGTTTAATTTAGGTTTAGGTTTATGTTTAGGTTTAGGTTTAGGTTTTAGTTTAGTTTGAGTTTAGGTTTAGGCTTTAGTTTAGTTTAAGTTTAACTTTAAGTTTAGGTTTAAGTTTTATTTTATTTTTATTTAGTGTTATTTATTTAGGTTTAGGTTTATTTATTTAGTTTAGTTTATTTATTAAGTTTAGTTTATTTATTAAGTTTAGTTTATTTAGTGTATTTTATTTATTTTATTTATTTTATTTATTTAGTTTAGGTTTATGTTTTATTTCGTTTAGTTTAATTTTAGGTTTAGGTTTAGGTTTAGGTTTAGTTTATTTATTTATTTTAGTTTAGGTTTTAGGTTTTATTTAGTTTATTTATTTAGTTTAGTTTAGTTTAGTTTATTTAGGTTTAGGTTTATTTTATTTATTTAGTTTAGTTTATTTTTTATTTAGTTTAGGTTTAGGTTTTATTTAGTTTAGGTTTATTTTTAGTTTAGGTTTAGGTTTATTTAGTTTAGGTTTAGGTTTAGGTATAGGTTTAAGTTTTATTTTAGTTTAGGTTTATTTATTTAGGTTTAGGTTTAGGTTTAAGTTTAGATTTAGTTTTGGTTTAGGTTTTATTTAGGTTTAGGTTAATTTAGTTTAGGTTTATTTTATTTAAGTTTTGGTTTATTTATTTTAGTTTATTTTATTTTGTTTTATTTAGTTTTAGTTTATGTTTATTTTAGTTTAGGTTTATTAGGTTTATTTAGGCTTAAGTTTAGGTTAATTTTTATTTAGGTTTTTATGTTTAGGTTTAGGTTTAGGTTTTTATTTAGGTTTAGGTTTTGGACAATTTTTTATTTAAGTTAAGGTTTATTTATTTAGTTTAGTTTAGGTTAAGGTTTAGATTTATTTATTTAGTTTTTTTAGTTTAGGTTTTATTATTTAGTTTAGTTTATTTATTTTTAGTTTATGTTTAGGTTTAGGTTTAGGTTTAGTTTATTTTATTTTAGTTAATTTTATTTATTTAGGTTTAGGTTTATTTAGTTTAAGTTTTAGGTTTAGGTTTAGATTTATTTTAGTTTAGTTTAGTTTAGTTTAGCTTAGTTAATTTATTTAGTTTAATTTTAGTTTAGGTTTATTTATTTAGTTTAGTTATTATTTATTTAGTTTATTTAGTTTATTTTAGTTAATTTAGTTTATTTTTAGGTTTAGTTTATTTTATTTTAGGTTAGGTTTAGATTTATTTAGGTTTATTTAGTTTAGTTTAATTTTGTTTATGTATTTAGTTTATTTAGTTTATGTATTTAGTTTATTTAGTTTAGGTTTAAGTTTAGGTTTAGGTTTAAGTTTAGTTTAATTTAGGTTTAGGTATAGGTTTAAGTTTATTTAGTTTAGTTTATTTTATTTAGTTTATTGATTTCTTTATTTTTATTTTTATTTTATTTTATTTAGTTTAGGTTTATTTATTTTTATATTGTGCTTAGGTTTATGTTTTATTTTATTTAGTTTAGTTTAGGTTTAGGTTTAGGGTTTAAGTTTAGGTTTTAGGTTTAGGTTTAGGTTTAGGGTTTAGGGTTTAGGGTTTAGGGTTTAGCATTTAGGTTTTTTTTTGGTTTATTTTAGTATTTTTATTATTTAGAGTTTAGGGTTTAGGGTTTGGGTTTAAGGTTTTTTAGGGTTTAGTGTTAGTTTTAGGGTTTAGCATTTAGGGTTTAGGGTTTGTTTTAGGGTTTAGGGTTTAGGGTTTAGGATTTATGGTTTAGGAATTTTTTTTAAAATTAGTTAAACCGATAGTAAGTTTATTTAGTTTATTTTGTTCTTTATTTTTATTTAGGTTTATTTTTTTATTTAGTTTAGTTTATTTATTTTAGGTTTATTTATTTTAGTTTATTTTTTAGGTTTAGGTTTAGGTTTTTATTCAATTTTTAGTTTAGTTTTATTTTTATTTTATTTTTGAGGTTCATGTTTTATTTTTAGTTTTAGGTTTATGTTTATATTTTTATTTTATTTATTTTTGTTTAAGTATTTGGTTTTTATTATAGGTTTATTTTTAGTTTTTATTTTTTCAGTTTAGGTTTAGGGTTAGTATATTTTAAGTTTCAATTCTATTTATTTTTGTTTAGCTTATTTTAGTTTACGTTTGGGTTTAAGGGTTTAGGTTTTGGTTTTATAGGTTTAGGGTTTGGGTTTTAGGGTTTTTAGGGTTTAGGGTTTGGGGTTTAGGTTTTAGGTTTAGGGTTCAGGTTTTAATTTAGGGTTTTTGGTGTTTGCTTTTTTTTAATATAGAATAAATTAAAATTCAACATTTCTTCTTTTTAATTTCATCAATGAAGTAACATACCAAGTTTTCTAAGACACAAGCAACAACATAAATCTAAAATGAGCATGCATAGAGCAAATCAAAAACCATATATAACTAGAACCATCTCTATTATGATGACACAGTTCCATAAATAGCATATTGGATCGGCCATTCTTTAATTTTTTAGTTCATGGTCCGAGTTGAGATCCACCATCATATCTCCAATCTCTCCCTCCGCCACCATCATGGTTGTAACCTTTATCGCTACCACCGACTTATCCAACATCACCTCTAGATCCCCCACCACCACTGCGATAATCGTCGCCTCCGCCTTCGCCTCCACCACCAGATCTAGACTGAGCCTGGTTGTAGATGATGTTCCTGTAGTCTGGATTCTGCCCATTCTTAGTGTTTAGGTTTA
Organism: Cymbidium sinense; assembly: GCA_021442155.1. Classification (NCBI taxonomy): domain Eukaryota; kingdom Viridiplantae; phylum Streptophyta; class Magnoliopsida; order Asparagales; family Orchidaceae; genus Cymbidium; species Cymbidium sinense. The sequence goes on from CM038216.1 coordinate 222,291,519, forward strand.
TGTTTAGGTTTATTAGGTTTTAGGGTTTAGGGTTTAGGGTAAGTGTTTAGGGTTAAGGATTTAAGGTTTAGGGTTTAGGGATTTAAGGCTTATGCTATAAAGGTTTAGGGTTTAGGGTTTTTTAAGGTTTAGGGTTTAGGCTTTAGGCTTTAGGATTTAGGGTTTATAGTTTTAAGGATTTTGGGTTTAGGGTTTCAGGTTCGCTTAGGGTTTAGGGTTAGTTTTGAGTTTAAGGTTTAGGGTTTAGGGTTTATGCTTTAGGCTTTAGGGTTTAGGGTTTAACATTAGTTTAAAGTTTAGGGTTTAGGATTTTAGCGTTTAGGGTTTAGGGTTAGGGTTAGGGTTTAAGGTTTAAGGTTTAGGGTTTAGGGTTTAGTGTTTATGGTTTAGGGTTTAGGGTTAGTTTAGGGTTTAGAGTTTTTTTAAGAAAATAAAGTAAACTAGTAGGTTTATGTTTATTTAAGTTATTTAGCATATTTTTTTATTTATTTCAGTTTATTTTATTTTTTATTTTTATTTTGGTTTATTTTTATTTTTATTTAGTTTAGTTTATCTACTTTAGGTTTATTTATTTTAGTTTAGATTTTTTTTCATTTTAGTTTATTTTTTAAGTTTAGGTTTACGTTTATGTATATTTTTTAGTTTAGTTTTATTTTTATTATATTTTTTAGGTTTAAGTTTTTTTTTAGTTTAGGTTTAGATATATTTTTAGTTTATTTTATTTTATTTATTTTAGGGTTTAAGTTTAGTTTCTTTGAGGTTTAGATTAGGTTTTATTTATTTTAGTTTAGTTTATTTTATGTAAGTTTAGGCTTATTTTATTTTTATTTTAGGTTTAGTTTTTTTTAGTTTAGGGTTTAGTTTTTATTTTTTATTTATTTTTAGGTTTTATTTTTAAGTTTATTATTTAGGGTTTAGGTTATGGTTTAGGGTTAGGGTTTAGGGTTCAGGGTTTAGGGTTTTGGGTTTTGGGGATTAAGCTTTTAGGGTTTAGGGTTAAAGATTACGATTTAGGGTTTAGGGTTATTTAGGGTTTAGGGTTTAGGGTTTAAGTTTTAGGGTTTAGTGTTTAGGCTTTAGGGTTTATGCTTTTAAGTCTAATTTAGGTTTTGGTTGTTTAGGTGTAGGTTATAGGTTTAGCATTAGAGTTTAGGTTTAGATTTAGGGTTTAGCGTTTAGGATTTAGAGAGGTGGGGTTAGTTTTGGGTTTAGTGTTTAGGGTTTAGGGTTGTAGGTTTATGGTTCAGGGTTTTGGGTATGTTTTAGTGTTTAGGGTTTAGGGTTTGGGGTTTAGGGTTTAGGGTTTAGGGTTTAGGATTTAGGGTTAGGGTTTAGGGTTTAGGGTTTAGTGTTTTTAAAAAAAAATTAAGTAAACTCATAGGTTTAGGTTTATTTAGTTTCTTTAATTTTTTTTACTTAGGTTTATTTTTTTATTTAGTTTTCTTTATTATTTTAGTTTAGGTTTTCTATTTTAGTTTCTTTTTTAGGTTGAGGTTTTTGTTCATTTTTTAGTTTAGTTTTATTTTTATTTTATGTTTTATTTTTAGGTTTAAGTTTAGGTTTTTATTTTATTTTTTTAGGTTTAGGTTTTAGATTTTTATTTTAGCTTTATTTTTAGGTTTAATTTTTTTAGCTAATTTATAGGTTAATTTTTAGTTTCTTTTATTCTAATTTAGGGTTTTAGTTTAGTATATTTTAGGTTTAGGTTTAGGTTTAATATTTCAAGTTTAGGGTTTAGGGTTTAAGGTTTAGTGTTTAAGGTTTAGGGTTTAGGGTTTAGGGCTAACGGTTTAGGGTTTAGGGTTAGCTTAAGATTTAGGGTTAGTTTAGAGTTGATGGTATTGGGTTTAGGATTACGGTTTAGGCTTTAGGGTTTAGGGGTTTTATGGTTTAGGGTTTAGGGTTTACCGTTAGTTTAAAGTTTAAGGTTTAGGGTTTTAAGGTTTAGGGTTTAGGGTTTATGGTTTAGGGTTTAGGGTTAGTTTAGGGTTTAGGGTTTTTATTTTGAAAATTAAGTAAACCTGTAGGTTTAGGTTCATTTAGGTTATTTAGTATACTTTTTATTCATTTTTGGTTATTTTATTTTTTATTTTTATTTAGTTTAGTTTATCACTTTAAGTTTATTTATTTTAGTTTAGATTTTTTATTTTAGTTTATTTTTTAGTTTAGGTTTAGGTTTATGTTTAAATTTTTTTTAGCTTTATTTTTTATTATATTTTTTTAGGTTTAAGTTTTATTTTCTACTTTTTTTGGTTTATGTGTTAGGTTTTTATTTTATGTTTATTGTCAGTTTATTTTATTTTATTTAGTTTAGGGTTTAGGGTTAGTTTATTATATGTTTAGGTTTAGGTTTTATTTATTTTAGTGTAGGTTTTGGTTTATTTTATTTTTATTTTAGGTTAAGGTTTTTTTTTAAATTTAGCATTTTTATTTTATTTTTTATTCATTTTTAGGTTTTATTTTTAGGTTTATTATTTAGGGTTCAGGTTAGGGTTAAGGGTTAGGGTTTAGGGTTTAGGGTTTAGGGTTTTAGGGTTTAAGCTTTTAGGGTGTAGGGTTTAGTGTTTAGTGTTTAGGGTTTAAGGTTTAGGGATTAGGGTGTAGGGTTTAGGGTTTAGGGTTTAGGGTTTAGGCTTTCTAAAGTTTAGGATTTATGATTAGCTTAAGGTTTAGGGTTAGTTTAGTGTTTAGGGTTTAGGGCTTAGTGCTTAAGGTTTAGGGTTAGCTAGGAGTTTAGGGTTTAGTGTTTTAGTGTTTAGGGTTTAGGGTTTAGGGCTTAGGGTTAGGGTTTTGATTTAGGGTTTAGGGTTTAGGGTTATAGGTTTAGGGTTTAGGGGTCAGGGTTTAGGGTTTAGTGTTTAGGTTTATTGTGTAGGGTTTAGGGTTTAAGATTTATTTTTTTAATTTAGTTTATTTGGGTTTATTTCATATATTATTTTAGTTTATTTTATTTTTTATTTTTATTTAAGTTATTTTTTATTTTTATTTAGTTTAGTTTTTTTATTTTAGGTTTATTTATTTTAGTTTAGTTTTTTTATTTTAGTTTGTTTTTTAGGTTTATGTTTATGTTTATATTCATTTTTTAGTTTAGTTTTATTTTTTTTTTTATTTTTTAGATTTAGGTTTTAATTTTAATTTTTTGGTTTAGGTTTAGATTTTTATTTTATTTTTTTTGGTTTAGGTTTTATATTTTTATTTTAGCTTTATTTTTAGGTTTAAATTTTTTTAGCTTAAGTTTAGTTTCTTTTTAGTTTATTTTATTTATTTAGTCTGGGGTTTAGGTTTAGTATATTTGAGGTTCATGTTTAGGTTTTATTTATTTTAGTTTATTTTATTTTAGTTTGGGTTTAGGTTTATTTTAGCTTATTTATTTTTTGGTTTAGGTTTTATTTTACTTTAGAGTTTAGGTTTTATTTTTTATTTACTTTTATATTTTTAAGGTTTATTTTTTAGGTTTAGTTTTTTATTTAGTTTTTATTTTTTTTATTTTTAATTTATTTTAGATTTAGTTTATCTTTTATTTAGATTTTTTATTTTAGGTTTATTTTTTTTTAGTTTAGTTTGGGTTCTATTTATTTTATTTTAGTTTAGTTTTTATTTTTAGGTTTAGGTTTAGGTTTAGGTTTAGGTTTTAATTTAGGCTTTTATTTAATTTTGTTTTTATTTACTTTAGGTTTAAGGTTTTTGATTTATTTATTTTTAAGTTTTATGTAGCTTAGGTTTAGGTTTTTAGGTTTTTAAGTTTTCATGGTTTAGAGTTTAAGGTTACAGGTTTAGGGTTTAGGGTTTGGGGTTTAGTGTTTAGGGTTTAGGGTTGTAGGTTTTAGGGTTTAGGGTTTAGGCTTTTTTGACATTAGGTTTAGTTTTAGTTAGGGAAGCTGGTAGTTTGTTTAATTTATTTAGTATATTTTTTAGTTATTTTAGTGTATTTTATTTTTTTACTTTAATTTAGGTTTATTTTTATTTTTATTTATCTTAGGTTTATTTATTTTAGGTTTTTTATTTTAGTTTATTTTTTAGGTTTAGGCTTAGGTTTATGCCTTTTTTTCAGTTTAGTTTTATTTTTATTTTATTTTTTAGGTTTAGGTTTTATTTTTTATTTTTAAGTTTAAGTTTAGGCTTCTATTTTAGTTGTTTAGGTCTAGGTTTTTACTTTAGGTTTATCTCTAGGTTTTATTTTTTTAGTTTATGTTTAGGCTCATTTTTAGTTTATTTTATTTTATTTAGTTTAATATTAGGTTAGGGTTTAGTTTATTTTAGGTTTAGGGTTAGGTTTTATTTATTTTAGTTTAGGCTATAGGTTTTATTTTTTATTAATTTTTAGGTTTTATTTTTTGGTTTTATTTTTAGGTTTTTTTTACTTTTTATTTTATTTTATTTTTGGTTTATTTTATTTTTATTTTAGGTTTTGTTTTATTTTATTTTAGTTTTTTATTTTAAATTTAGTTTATGTTTTATTTATTTTATTTTAATTTAGGTTTTATTATTTATTTTATTTTCTTTTTTATGTTTAGGTTTTAGTTTATGTTTTTATTTTATTTTATTTTTGTTTAGGTTTTTTGTTTAAGTTTTATTGAATTTAGGTTTAGGTTTTTAGCTTTTTAGAGTTGAGGGTTAATTTAGCGTTTAGGGTTTAGGGTTTATGGTTTAGGGCTTAGGGTTTAGGTTTTATGGTTTAGGATTTAGGGTTTAGAGTTTTAGGGTTTAGGGTTTACAGATTTAGGATATAGGGGTTTTAGGAATTAGGGTTTGGGGTTTATGGTTTAGGTTTTAGGTTTAAGGCTCAAGTTTTAGTTTAGGGTTTAGGGTTTTTTGATTTTTTTAAACATAGAACAAAATTAGATTCAACATTTCTTTTTTTCGATTTCACCAACCAAATAGCACACCAAGTTTTGCAAGACACAAGTCATGACATAGATCAAAAATGAGCATGCATACAACAAATCCAAAACCCTAGATAACTAGAATCGTCTCTATTATAAAAACACAGTTCCATAAGCAACAAATTGGATCGACCATTCTCTAGTTTCTCCAGTTCCCATCAGAACCACCCCAGCCACTCGAGTTACGGGATCCACCATCATATCCCCGATCTCTCCCTCTGCCACCACCACGGTTATAACCTCCGTCGCTCCTCCTGTCTTAGTAACCACCCTGCTCGACCACTTCCATATCCAGCGGCATCTCTAGATCCCCCACCACCTTTAGTATAAGATCCTAAGCACGGTTTGATGTTCACAATCAAGGTGATACCATTCATAGGGTTTAGGTTTAGGTATAGGGTTATTATAATTTAAGGTTTAGGTTTATTTTTTTTATTTACTTTATTACTTTAGGTTTAAGTTTAGGGTTTGGGGTTTATGGTGTATGGTTTAGGGGTAGGGTTTAGGGTTTAGGGTTTAGGGTTTAGGGTATAGGTTTTAGATTTTATGATTTTAAGGTTTATGCTATCAGGGTTTAAGGTTTAGGGTTAGGGTTTAGGGTGGTTTAAGGTTTTTTATTGTGTAGGGTTTCGGTTTAAGGGTTTAGGGTTGTAGGTTTAGGGTTTAGGGTTTAGGGTTCAGGATTTGGGGTTTAAGGTATTTTTATTTAAATTAAAAAAATTGATAGGTTTAGGTTTATTTAGTATATTTGGTTTATTTTTTATTTAGTTAAGGTATAAGGTTTAAGGTTTATGGTTTAGGGTTTTGGTTTTAAGATTTAAGGTTTAGGGTTTAGAGTTTAGGGTTTTAGGGTTTAAGATTTAGGGTTTAGGGTTTAAGGTTTAAGGTTTTTAGGGTTTAGGGTTTAGGGTTTAGGATTTAGGTTTAGAGTTCAGGTTTTAGTTTATGATTTAAGGTTTTTGGTTTTTATTTTAACAAAAAACAAATTTAAATTCAACATTTCTTCTTTTTGATTTCATCAACCAAGTAACTCAAGTTTTCTAAGACACAAGTTATGAGCTAAAATTTAAAATCAAAACCTTAGATTACTTGAACCATGTTATAAAGACAGTTCCATAAGTTTCGATATTTTATAATTTCTATTTTTACTATTTATGATCACCACCTCCATATCCACCGGCCCACTAGATCCCCACCATGATTGTGATAGCTGCCTTAGCCTCCACCTCGGATCTGGGTGAGCAGGTTGAGTGATGTTCTTTTCAGGTTCTCCATTTTAGGATTTTGGTTTTGGTTTAGGTTTATTAGGTTTTAGGGTTTAGGTTTAATTTATAATTTATTTAGTTACTTTAAGTTTAGGTTTAGGGTTTGTGGTTTAGGGTCTATGGTTTAGGGTTTGGCTTTAGGGTTTAAGGTTTCATCTATTTTAGTTTTTTATTTTAGTTTAGGTTTATGTATATTTTATTTGGTTTATTTTAGGTTTAGGTTTTTTTTTCAGCTTAGGTTTAGGTTTTTATTTTATTTTATTTTAGGTTAATTTATTTTAGATTAGGTTTTTTATTTTAGTTTATTTTTTAGGTTTAAGTTTATTTTTATTTTAGTTTTTTTTAGGTTTAGGTTTTATATTTTATTTTTAGGTTTAGGTTTAGGTTTTTATTTTATTTTTTTTGGTTTACATTTTAGGTTTTATTTTTTAGTTTAGGTTTGGGTCTATTTTTAGTTTATTTTATTTTATTTATTTTAGGTTTAGGTTTAGGATTAGGTTTTATTTATTATTGTTTAGTTTATTTTAGTTTATGTTCAAGTTTATTTTATTTTGCTTATTTTATTTTTATTTTAGATTTAAGTTTTTTTTAGTTTAGGGTTTAAGTTTTATTTTTTATTTACTTTTAGGTTTATTTTTTAGCTTTAGATTTTTTATTTAGTTTTTATTTTATTTTATTTTTATTTTATGTTTAGTTTTTATTATATTTACGTTTTTTATTCTTAGGTTTATTTTATTTTTTGGTTTAATTTAGGTTTTTATTTACTTTAATTTTTTTATTTTTACTTTTTTATTTATTTTATTTTTAGATTTAGGTTTTCATTTTAGTTTAGGTTTATACTTAATTTAATTTTATTATTTTATTTTGGTTAATTTAGTTTATTTTAGTTTATGTTTAAGTTTATTTTATTTTGTTCAGTTTATTTGTATTTTAGATTTAGGGTTTAGATTTTATTTTTATTTATTTTTTTGGTTTATTTTTAGGTTTAAATTTTTTTAGTTTTATTTTATTTTATTTTATTTTACTTAAGTTTTTTTAGTTTTTATTTTATTTTATTTTTATTTTACATTTACTTTTTATTTTATTTAGGTTTTATTCTTAGGTTTATTTTAGTTTTAGTTTAATTTTAGTTTTAATGTTTATTTTATTTTATTTTACTTTTATTTATTTTATTTTTTTAAGTTTAGGTTTAGGTTTAGGTTATATTTTATTTTATTTTATTTTCTTATTATATTTATGTTTATGTTTAATTATTTAATTTATTTTAGGTTTTTAGTTTAGGTTTAGTTTTTAGATTTTTTTATTTAGGATTTAGGGTTTTGGGGTTTAGGGTTTTAGGGTTTCGGTTTAGGGTTTAGGGTTTATTGTTTAGTGTTTATAGTTTTTAGGGCTTAGAGTTTAGGTTTAGGGTTTAGGGTTTAGGGTTAGCTTAGGGTTTACGGTTAATTTAGGTTTTATGGTTCAAGGTTTAGGGTTTATGCTTTAGGGTTTAGGGTTTTTAGGGTTTAGGGTTTAGGATATAGGGTTAGTTTAGAGAGTTAGGGTTTAGGGTTTAGGGTTTTAGGTTAAGTTAGGGTTAGAGCTTTGGGTTTAGGGTTAATTTAGGTTTGGGTTTTAAGGTTTAGGTTTTAGGGTTTAGTTTAGGGTTTAGGTTTAGGGTTTATGTTTATTTTTAGGGTTTAAGGTTAGTTTTAGCTTTGGGTTTAGGGTTTAGGTTTAGGATTTAAGTTTATTTAGGGTTTAGGGTTTTGATTTTTTTAAATTTTATATAGGTTTATTTATATTTTATTTATTTTATTTTATATTTTTTTATTTATGTTTATATTTTTATTTAATTTAGTTTATTTGTTTTATGCTTTTTTTATTTTTGTTTAGGTTTTTTATTTTAGTTTATTTTTTAGGTTTTTGTGTAGGTTTACACTTATTTTTTAGTTTATTTATATTTTTATTTTATTTTTTAGGTTTAGGTTTTATTTTTTATTCTTTTGGTTTAGGTTTTAGGCTTTTATTTTAGGTTTATTTTTAGGTTTTATTTTTCAGTATAGGTTAAGGTTTTTTTTTAGTTTATTTTATGTTATTTAGTTTAAGGTTTAGGTTTAGTTTATTTTAGGTTTAAGTTTAGGTTTTATTTAGTTTAGTTTAGTTTATTTCAATTTAGTTTAAGGTTTATCTTATTTTGTTTATTTTAGGTTTATGTTTTTTTTTTAGTTTAGGGATTAATTTTTAATTTTATTTTTAGGTTTATTTTTTATGTTTAAGTTTTTATTTAGTTATTATTTTATTTAATTTTAGGATTATTTTATTTTTATTTTACATTTAGCTTTTAATTTATTTAGGTTTTTTATTTTTTTGTTTATATTATTTTTTAGTTTAGTTTAGGGTTTTATTTATTTTATTTTAGTTTAGTTTTTTGTTTTTTATTTTATTTTCCTTTTAGGTTTAGGTTTAAGTTTTAGTTTAGGTTTTTAATTTAATTTAGTTTATTTTTATATTTTGGTTTACATTTTTCTCCTTTTTGAGGTTTTATGTACTTTAGGTTTTGATTTTTAACATTTTAGGGTTTTGGGTTTAGGGTTTAAGGGTTTAGGGTTGTAGGTTTAGGGTTTATAATTTAGGGTTTAGGGTTAGATTTAACGTTTAGGGTTTAGTGTTAGGGTCTTTTTTTATTTCTTTAAATTAAGTAAACTTATAGGTTTTGTTTATTTAATTTATTTTTTAGTTTGCTTTATTTATTTTATTTTATTTAGTTTAAATTTATGTTTATGTTTAAGTTTAAGTTTAGGTTTAGGTTTTATATGTTTTAATGTAGTTTATTTTAGTTTCGATTTAGGTTTATTTTTATTTTTATTTTAGGATTAGGTTTTATTTTCGTAGTTTAGGGTTTAGGTATTTTTTATTTATTTTTAGGTTTTATGTTTGGTTTGTTTTTTTAGGTTTAGGTTTTTATTTAGTTTTAAATTTATTTGAGGTTTATTTTATTTTTTATTTTATGTTTAGTTTTATTTTATTTAGGTTTTATTATTCTTAGGTTTATTTTATTTTTTAGTTTAGTTTAGGTTTTAATTTATTTCATTTAAGTTTATTATATTTTATTTCAAGGTTTAGGTTTACATTTTACTCTAAGTTTTTATTTAATTTTATTAGTTTATTTTATTTAGATTGAGGTGCTTTTATTTATATTTTTTAGGTTTAACTTAGTTTAGGTTTAGGTTTTGAGGTTTTTAGGCTTAGTGTTTAAGGTTTAAGGTTTACAGTTTTAGGGTTTAGGGTTTAGGGTTTGGGTTTAGGGATTAGGGTTTAGGGTTATTTGTTTAAGTTTTAGGGTTTAGGGATAACATAAATTTAGGTTAGTTTTTAGGGTTTATGGTTTTAGGTTTTGTGTTTAAGGTTTTATTTAGGGTTTAGAGTTTAGTTTAGTTTAGGTTTAGGGTTGTATGTTTAGTGTTTAGTTTAGTGTTTAAGTTTAGGTTAGTTTAGGTTTAGGGTTTAGGGTTTACTTAGAATTTAGGTTTAGGTTTTAGTTTAGTTTATTAGTTTAGGGTTTACGATTTAGGGTTTTATGGATTAGAGTTTAGAGTTTAGGGTTTAGGGTTTAGGGTTAGGGTTAGAGTTTAGGGTTTAGGGTTTAGGGTTTAAGGTTTAGGGTTTATGGTTTAGCATTTTTTAGGCTTTAGGTTTTAGTTTTGTAGGTTTTAGGTTTTAACTTTAGGGTTTAGGTTTTAGTTTTTTAGGTTTAGATTTTTAGAGTTTAGGGTTTTTTGTTAATGGTTTAGGGTTTTGTTTATTTTATTTTATTTAGTTTAGTTTATTTATTTCAGGTTTATATATTTTAGTTTAGATATTTTCTTTTTGTTTATTTTTTAGATTTAGGTTTAAGATTATGTTTATTTTTTATTTTGTTTTATTTTTATTTTATTTTTTAGGTTTAGGTTTTATTTTTTATTTTTAGGCCTTGGTTTAGGTTTTTTCTTTTTTTAGGTTTAGGTTTTAGGTCTTTATTTTAGGTTTTTTTAGTTTAGGCTTAGGTTTATTTTTAGTTTAGGTTTAGGTTTAGGTTTCATTTATTTAATTTAGTTTATTTTAGTTTAGGTTTATGTTTATCTTTGTTAAATTATTTTATTTTGTTTATTATATGTTTATGTTTTTTTTTAGTTTTAGGGTTTAGGTTTTATTTTTTATTTATTTTTAGGTTTTATTTTTAGGCTTAGTTTTTTGGTTTAGGGTATTATTTAGTTTTTATTTTATTTAGGATTTTTATTTTTTGTTTATTTTATTTTTTTAGTTTACTTTAGGGTTTCATTTATTTTATTTTAGTTTAGTTTTTATTTTATATTTTATTTTATTTTAAGTTTAGGTTTAGGTTTAGGTTCAAGTTTTAGTTTAGGTTTTTATTTTATTTGTTTATACTATTTTATTTCTGTTTATGTTTTTTATTTATATTATTTTAGGTTTTATTTAGTTTAGATTTAGGTTTTTTTGGCATTTTAGGGTTTTGGGTTTTGGGTTTTAGGGTTTTGGGTTTAAGGTTTAGGGTTGTAGGTTAAGGGTAAGTTTTAGAGTTTAGGGTTTAGGGTTAGGTTTTTTATTTTATTTTATGATTTTATTATTTATTAAATGAAGTAAACTGGTATGTTTAGGTTTATTTAGTTTATTTTTAACTTTATTTTATCATATTTTATTTTATTTTGTTTTGGTTTATGTTTAGGTTTATATTTTATTTATTTTAGTTTCAATTTAGGTTTATTTTGTTTTCATTTTAGGTTTAGGTTTTTTTTGAGTTTAGGGTTTAGGTTTTATTTTAAGGCTTATTTTTTAGGTCTAGGTTTTTATTCAGTTTTTAATTTATTTTATTTTTGGTTTATTTTAGTTTTATTTTATGTTTAGTTTATTTTATTTTATTTTATTCTTAGGTTTATTTTATTTTTTTAGTTTTGTTTAGGTGTTTATTTATTTCATTTTAGTATATTTTTATTAGTTTATTATATTTTATTTTTAAGTTTAGGATTTTATTATATTTTATTTAGTTTAGGTTTTTTATTATTTTATTTTATTTCATTTTAGTATATTTTTCTTAGTTTATTATATTTTATTTTTAAGTTTAGGATTTTACTATATTTTATTTAGTTTAGGTTTTTATTCAGTTTTTAATTTACTTTATTTTTGGTTTATTTTAGTTTTATTTTATGTTTAGTTTTTATTTTATTTAGATTTTTTATTCTTAGGTTTATTTTATTTTTTTAGTTTTGTTTAGGTGTTTATTAATTTCATTTTAGTATATTTTTATTAGTTTATTATATTTTATTTTTAAGCTTAGCTTTAGGTTTTAGTTTAGGATTTTACTATATTTTATTTAGTTTAGGTTTTTTGTTTATTTTATTTTTTGTTTAATCTAGTTCAGGTTAAGGATTTTAGGTTTTTAGGGTTTAGGGTTTAGGGTTTCAGGGTTTAGGGTTTTAAGGTTTAGGGTTTAGGGTTAGGATTTAAGGTTTAGGGTTTAGGTTTAGGGTTTAGGGTTTGTGGTTAGCTTAGGGTTTTGGGTTAGCTTAGGGTTTAAGGTTTATGGTTGAGGGTTTAGGGTTTATGGTTAGTTTAAGGTTTAGGGTTTAAGGTTTTAGGTTAGAGTTAGGGATTTAAGTTTAGAGGGTTTAAGGTTTAAGTGGTTGTTTTAGGGTTTATAGTTTAGGGTCATTTAAAGGTTTTTTAGTTTAGATTTATTTATTAGGTTTTTAAATTTTAGTATGTTTAGGGTTTAGCTTAGGGTTAGTTTAAATGTTTAGGGTTTAGGGATATTGTTTAATATTTTTTTGGGTTTAGGATTTAGGGTTGTAATTTTAGGGTTGTAGGTTTAGGGTTTAGGGCTTAGGATTAGTTTAAGGGTTTAGGGTTTACAATTTAAGGTTAGGGTTTTGGTTTTAAGATTTAGGGTTTAGGGTTTAATGTTAGTTTAGGGTTTAGGGTATAGGGTTTAGAAGGGTTTAGGGTTTAGGGCTCAAGGCTAGTTTTTGAGTTTAGGGTTTAGGCTTTAGGCTTTAGGGTTTAGAGTTTTTTTTTTAGGGTTTAGGTTTTCTTTAGGTTTATTTTTTATTTTTATTTTGTTTACTTTACTTATTTTAGGTTAATTTATTTTAGTTTAGGTTTTTTATTTTAGTTTATTTCTTAGGTTTAGGTTTAAGATTATGTTTATTTTTTTGTTTAGTTTTATTTTTTAGGTTTAGGTTTTATTTTTTATTTTTAGGTTTTGGTTTAGGTTTTTATTTTATTTTTTTAGATTTAGGTTTTAGGTTTATTTTTAGGTTTTTTATAGTTTAGGCTTTGGTTAATTTTTAGTTATTTTATTTTAGGGTTACTTTAGGGTTTAGGGTTTGCTTAAAGCTTAGGGTTAGTTTAGGGTTTGGGGTTTAGGGTTTAGGGTTTAACGTTAGCTTAGAGTACAACTTTTATGGTTTTAGGGTTTAGGGCTTAGGTTTAAGATTAGGTTAGGGTTTTGGGTTTAGGGTTTTGGGTTTAGGGTTTAGAGTTTAGGGTTTAGGGTTTAGGTTTGTTTTGGGTTTAGGGTTTAGGGTGATAGTTTAAGGTTTTTTATAGTTTAGGATTTAGGGTTATGGGTTTAGGGTTTAGTTTAGTTTAGTTTATAGTTTAAGTTTTGAATTTAATATTTAGAGTTTAGTTTAGGTTTAGTTTAAATTTAGTTTAATTTGATTAGTTTAAGTTTAGTTTAGTTTAGGAAGTTTATAGTTTATAGTGTAGGTTTAGGGTTTAGTTTATGATTCTGACATTTAAGTTTTAGGTTTAAGGTTTAGGTTTATATTTTAGGTTGAAACTTATTTAGGTTATTGGTTTAACATTTTAGGTTTTAGGTTTTAGGTTTTAGGTTTTGGGAGGTTTTAGAATTTAGGTTTTTGTTTATAGTTTAGGTTTAGGTTTATAGTTTTAGGTTTATTAGTTTATAGTTTAAGGTTTAGGGTAGGTTTAAGTTAGGTTAGGATTATGGAGTGTTTAGGGTTTTGGGTTTAGTGTTTAGGATTTAAGGATTAAGGTTAATTTAGGGTTTAGTGTTTTAGGGTTTAGATTTTAGGGTTTATGGTTGTAAGTTTAGGTTTTAGGAAAGGATTTAGGGTTTTTTTAAGGTTTATTTTTTATTCTTTTTTAGTTTAGTTTATTTATTTTAGGTTTATTTAATTTAGTTTAAGTTTTTTATTTTAGTTTATTTTTTATGTTTAGGCTTAGGATTATGTTTATTTTTTTATTTAGTTTTATTTTTATTTTATTTTTTAGGTTTAGGTTTTTTTTTATTTTTAGATTTTGGTTTAGGTTTTACTTTTTCTTTTTTAAGGTTTAGGTATTAGGTTTGGATTTTAAGTTTTTTTGATGTTTTTTTTTAAAGTTTAGGTTTAGTTTTAGTTTATTTTATTTTATTTAATTATGGGTTTTGGTTTAGTTTATTTTAGGTTTAGGTTTAGTTTAGTTTATTTTAGTTTAAGTTTATGCTTATTTAAGGTGTATGTTTTTTTTTAAGTTTAGGGTTGAGGTTTTAATTTTAATTTATTTTTAGGTTTTTTATATGTTTATTTTTCAGGTTTAAGATCTTATTTAATTTTTATATTTTATTTTATTATATTTAACATTCAGTTTTATTTTATTTAAATATTTATTTTTAGGTTCATTTTTTTTTAATTTAGTTTAGGTTTTTATTTATTTTATTTTATTTTAGTTTTTTTATTTTATTTTATTTTAGGTTTAGGTTTTATTTTATCTTCTTTCTTTTATTTTATTTTGGTTTAGGTTTAGATTTTAGTTTAGGTTTTATTATTTATTTTATTTTATTTCTTTTTTTTATTTAGGTTTAGATTTTTAGGTTTTTAGGGTTTAGTGTTTCGGTTTTAGGATTTAGGGTTTAGAATTTTAGGGATTAGGGTTTTAGGATTTAGGCATTTGGGTTTAGGGTTTAGGGTTTAGTGTTTAGTCTTTAGGGTTTATGGTTTTTAGGGTTTAGGTTAGCTTAGGGTTTAGGGTTAGTTTAGGGTTTATGGTGTAATTAAAAGTGTAGTTAAGGTTTAATTAGTCAATTTTCCTAATTGAGTGAGGAATAAATCTAAAGAAAATTATGAGAGGCAAAGGTCATCCCATGAAAATTGCTCAATTAATTAAAGAGTAATTAAGCTAATAAAATTTTCAATTAAACCTTAATTACTATTCAAAATTAGTTAAAATCATTTTTAATTAATTCTCCTCAGAAATACCTTTAAAATGATTATTTATTTGTATTTCTTTAATTTCTCTATGATTTTTTATGATTTTTAGAAGTTTTAGATATTAAAATGATTAATTAAACCTAATCCTATTAAATTACCAAGTATAATCTTGGCGGCACACATTCCACATGGCTCCGTGAGATTGGCTACTTAAAAGATACCACGTGCCTATGTGGTGGTGGTGGACATGCTTTCTCATCTCGCCGTCTAATCATCGGCTATTAATCCACAACTTAATAGGATTAAATTAGATTGATCTAGCGGATCTAATCACGACCGTCTATTTTAATCATGCGGAATGGACAATGCATGATCTAACGTCATGCGAGTGAGGGAGAATGGAGTCCATCCACCATTGCTCACTTGATCTGAGCTTACCTGAGCTCGGATCAACTCCAAAAGGATCCCACACCTTGGGACATGTTGATGGAGGATCCAACGCGTCAAGAGATGCAAGTTTTCTTCAAAAATCTCCAACCCATTTTTACCTAAGGATCCGTTTTGGAAGCATACCTCTCCGGAGTTCAAAACTAGCAGCTCGAATGATTGAGGAAGCTTCATCTAGTGGAGATGAAGCCCTATTGAGCAGCAATTGGATCAACTCCTTGACGTTCACTTGGAAGGCCATGAACCAATGATTTGGAGCTCTTTGATGAAGTCCACTTGATGCTCGAAGCATGGGAGATGATTCGTTCTTGTTCGAGGAAGGAAGCAAAGTTAATTTGAGTTTCATGGAATAATGGGAAGTTAGAGAATTGAAGTGTCTATTTGGATAGATGGGAATGACATTTTATGATCAAGGAATGAGCTTGTGAGCTTAGGAAATAGCTCTTGCTTGTCTTGGGGCTCTCGGAATAATAATTGTATTTGAGTGGAAAGCAGGGGTGTATACCCCATCATCTTGATCAAATTGTGGGATGGGTTTGGCTTCTAGTTGTTCCATCTCGAGGTAGGTGGTGTACGGAGGAGGTGGGTTTGGTCAGCTTGGTTAGTTGAAGGTGTGGAAGTGGCTTCCAAGGGGGAATCATGGGTTTCCTATGAGTTTCTAATGCTCCAATGGGGAGAGTGAGGTGATTTCACCCCCCCATGGGTCATGACAGACCCATCCACCACTTGGGTCAGGTTGGGTAGTGTCTTAGGTGCCTAGGTGGACCATTAAAAGAGTACCAAGTAGCCAAGGAATGGAAATGACCACTTACATGGGTGATTTGTCTCATGTGATGCCCTTGACCCAAGGGTAGAATGATCATTTGGCATTTGATTTGATTTGGGCAGATTTGAAATGAGCCAAAAGTGGGTTTGCCCAAATTTTAAGTCAATTGGAGTTGATTTTGTTAGTTTGACTCAATTTGAGGTCAAGTGGGTTGGGTGGTCAAATTGGTCAAAGGTCAAGTTCATATGATCATTTGGGATGTTTTGGTTCAATTAGTTTGGCTTAGATTTAACATTCATTTGAATTCATTTGGGTCAAATGGGTTAAGTTGACTAATTTGATCAAATTGGCCAAATTTGGCTTGGGTTGGTTTGGGTTTAGTTTGTTTAACCAATTGAAGATGATTGTATTGGTTTCAATTAATTTTGATTTGGTTTTGATTTAAGCCAACCTTTCAATTTTGGGCTAGAATTAAATTAGGTTCAATTGGTCCAATCATGGTTTTCAAGTTCAACAATCAATTTGGAATGAACTTGAGCCATTGGTTGTAATCAATTTGATTATATTTTGATCTGATGTAATTTGGTCTTTTAGGTCAATTTGGGTCAACTTGGAGGGCCAATTGGTTTGGATTGAGTCAATTGAAGGCCTCATATTCAAATATTGATTTTGATTTGAGATTTGACTTGGTCAAGCCAGCCAATTGACTTAGTTTGACCCAATTTATGACAATTGATCAACTTAGGGTGATCAATAATCATGATGGGAGGTTTTGATGGGCTTGGTTCAATCCAATTTGGGTAGGATTAGAACTTGGCTCAAATAGGTCAAATTGGCCACTTTGGGTCAAGTGGACCAATTGGGTTTAGTTGGCTTGATTTTGGGTTGAGTTTGATTTAGTTGAGTTTATATATGGATTTGGATTGATATATAAATTCAATTACATTAACTTAGGTTCAAATGGGTTTTGGTTCATTTGAACATTTCAAGTCAAAAGGGTTAAGTTGGGTTTGACTTGGTTTATTTTGGTTTGGCTTGATGATTAGATTTCATTTATATTTTGAATATGATTGAAGGTATGATTGATTCATGAGAAAATCAATTGAATTTGGTTTTGGAATGAAGGAATTTGACTAAGTCCATGGAGTTGGGTCATGGCTTAGTTTTGATTTATTTGGTTTGATTTAGTTTTGATGATTTAAATGTATATTTCATTTAAATTTTTGTGAAATGATTGAAAATATGATTGATTTGAGAAAATCAATTGAGTTTGACTTGATTTGGATTAAGATTTGGCTAAGTCCATGGGATAGGTCATATGGCTTTGGAAGGTTTTGATTTAATTTTATTTAGTTTGATTTAGTTTTGATCATTTGAATGTAGATTTGATTTATATTTAGGAAGATGATTGAAGATATAAATTTATTATGAGAAAATCAATTGATTTTGGATTGATTTGGATTAAGATTTGGCTAAGTCCATGGGATAGGTCATATGGCTTAGGAAGGGTTTCAAGTTTGGATTTGATCATGGGCTTCAATCATTTGGTTTGAAATTTGGGTTTGGATTTGGATTTGAATTTGATGTTTGAATTGAACTTGAGGTTTGGTTTGAGAAGGTGAACATGATTGGATTTGGGTTGTAGGGTAGGTGGATTATCTTAATCCTTAGGCATAACTAATCTATGGTTAACCCTTCTAAGTCTTTAGGCTTAGGTTAAGTGTTTACCTAATTGTTAGAAGTGTCTTATGACTAGGGAAGTCTTAGTGTCTAGAAGACTCCTAAGTCTAAGATGGGAAGATTGAATTCACACTCCAAAAGTGAGGTCAACAAGCCTTAGGCTCCATAGTGTTGCCCTTGGAGATAGATGATTGGAAGACCAAAGTTTCACATTATAGACTCGATACATCTTTTAAGCTTTGTTTGGGACCATGGATACATGAGAACAACATAGTTCCATCCTCTCTACATAAGTGTATGAAGGGATCATCTACTATGTCAAAGGAGATCTTCCATTTATAGTTCATGAGGTCAACATATGAGGATGTGGCTTACTATCTCGCTCAAAATCAACAAGTCTATTCTCATAAACTTGGCCAAAGTTTAAAAATAAAAAAGAAAAGAAAAGATAAAGATGAAAGAAAGAGAAAAAGAAAAAGAACAGAAAAGATAAAATGAAAAAGAAAATAAAGGGAGAGAAAAAAGACTTGGAGGAGGAAGTGGAGCGACATTAGATTCCACCAGTTTTTTACTCCATTCGAACATATGGGTAGGATGAACCTCCACTAGGTGAGGAAGAGGTCAATTAGGAGAGTGGTGGATAACCTCCTTATTGGCCACCCAAAGATATGTCCCATACCATGAGTACACTTGATATCCATATAGACTTAGAATCTAGTTCATAGGATGAGTCTTATATGGTTTAGACTAGCGACTCTTCAATAGTAGATTTCCTTAGGTGACACTTGAGCGGATAGTGATGAAAGAGCACCAAAGCATAAGTGTATCCAAGCCTATATGTGAAATAGTTAGGCATCAGTTGGAACCTTAGCTCTAACCCCACTTTCCTCTCAAAAAGCTGAGGGTTTGGTAGTTAAGGAAGCCCCTAAGTCATCCACAAGTGTGAATACTCAGAGGTTCTTTCAGGGAATATCATGTTCAAGTCAAGAAGTTGATGTAGAACTTGAGAATGATTCATATAAAGTATTAATAGAATTACCTTTTAATTGGTACTTTCCTTGTGTTCATAATTTAGCAAAGAAAGGGTTAACACATACTTGGTCAAAGCACAGGTCAGACCACTTCGAAAGAATATGGAAGAACAAATGGAAAAGCTCTCAATCAAGACCAGGACTATGATTCAATACATTGGATCCAATCGATGATGAAGATTACTACTTAGACATCTCTAATTATTTGGAATCTGATATGTTCTTTTCAAATCACATTAACTCATATGAGGAGCTATGCCTAGAAACTTCAGATGATCCAGATGATTTTGAAGTCAAAGATGCACCACCAGAGTTTGAAGAAGAGATCAAGTCAACCATCGATGAGCTCAAGGAAATCAACTTAGAGCATCGGTTCTTTGTTGAATGAAATTGAAACCAATGACTTAGTTAGGCTATTGGGAGTTTAAGGACTTTGCATGGAGTTATGAAGAGATGCTTGGATTGGCTTGACGTGGCGGTCCATAAAGCTAGAAACTACCTAACCCTACCAAGCAAGCTCCTAGATGCATATGATTAGACATAGAATAATATATCATTTCTAAAGTCAAGAAACTGATCGATCTTGGCTTCATTCGAGAAGAAAAATACCCTACGGTTAGCTCATGTTATGAAAAAGAATTCCATATGACTTAATTTTAGTATTTTAAATAAAGCATGCCTAAAAGATGAATTTCCACTACCAATCCCAGAGCAGATGGTGGATATTGCCTCATTTCATGCAGTCTTCTATTTCATGGATTGCTCATCTGGATATAACCAAATAAAGATGGCCCCTGAGTTGAAAGAAACACTACTTTAAGAACCCGATCAGATTCTTTTGCTATAAGGTCTTGCCTTCAACCTTATAAATACCAGTGATACATACCAGTGAGCTATGACTCAAATCTTTGACAAACTCATTCATCATTAAGTTGAGTGCTATGTCGAGGATCTCTTGGTCAAAAGTAGAGAAAAGGAAGACCATCTCTTTAACTTGAGAGTTGTTTTCGAATAATTAAGACAATTTAACCTCAAAATAACACCACAGTGTGCAGTAGCATTAGAAATTCCTTGGGTTTGTTGTTCGACATCAGGGAATCAAAATCGATCTAAC
Organism: Cymbidium sinense; assembly: GCA_021442155.1. Classification (NCBI taxonomy): domain Eukaryota; kingdom Viridiplantae; phylum Streptophyta; class Magnoliopsida; order Asparagales; family Orchidaceae; genus Cymbidium; species Cymbidium sinense. Next base: position 222,310,897 of record CM038216.1, read on the forward strand.
GAAGATTAAGGCAATATTAAAAATGCCACCCCCTAAAAGTTTAACTCAACTTAGATCATTCGAAGGGCGGTTGGCATATCTAAGATTCTTTATATCCAACCTATTGGAAAGATGTCAACCATTCTTAACATTTGTCAAAAAGGATGTCAAGTTCAAGTTGGATGATAAGTGTGAGCGTGCCTTTGAAGACATCAAGCATTACCTGATGACACCGCTGGTTCTAGCAGCCCTTATCCCTTGCAAGCAACTCATACTTTACCTGCTGTGTTAGATGACTCCCTTAGTGCTTTGTTGGCCCAATCCAATGACAAAGGAAAGGAAAACACACTCTACTACCTCAACCATCATCTAATCCCTAAGGATAATTATCCACCCATTGAGAAGCATTGCCTAGCTTTGATCTTTGCATCCCAAAAGCTACACCACTACATGCTTCCTCATAAGGTGGACTAAATCTCTAGGATCAATCCACTTCAATATCTCATGACACGGCTGACACTATCTGGACAGTTGGCATGACGATCCAGGACCCTCTCATAGTTTGAAATTACCTTTGTACCCCTTTGTGCGGTGAAAGGACAAGCTCTAGCAGATTTCTTAGTAGTACACCCACTTCCTGCTTACTCCCGCTTAGTGATGATCTCCTTGATGAACAAATCTTGAACTTAAGGGATACTAGCATTCACCACTAGGAGATGTACTTTGATGGTGCGACTTCCTCTCAAAGAGGAGAAGAACCATAATCTACTATTCGAAGAAAGGCAGAGGTAGGAATAGTTCTCTTAATTCTAGACTATGATGTGATGATATTCTCATATTATCTATCCAATCTCTGCACTAAAAATAAAGCTGAATATGAGGCTCTGATTGACAGTCTGGCATTAGCCGTTACTCTGAGCATCCAAAACATCAACATTTTTAGGGATTCTCAACTAGTTATCAACCAAATTGTTGGGTTATATAACAAGCTCCATCACTACCATAAGTACACCATAGATTTATTGGCCCAAATCCAGGTTACCATCTATATGATTCTCGAGAGAATGTCATAGAGTATGCTTTAGCCAACTTGCTGGACATGGCATGTCAGGATGATTCCATATCAATAAAGGTCCAAAATAGACAAGTCTTATGATATTGAACTTATCAAAAGTACTCTCTTGAAGGGGAGGTTTCCATTGCCAAGAAAATGAGAAGTTAGATTGAAGGCAACCATTCATAGATTACCTAAATAAAGGAAAACTACCTCAAGAGAAGTCCTAAGCCCATCAGATGAAGTAAAGAGCACTTTCCTACGCTCTTGTGGATGGTGTCTTGTACTGGCGGTCTTTCGATCATATATGGTTACATTGTTTAGATAAGCATGAAGTGCATATGATCGAGATCGAGGTACACTCAAGATTATTTGGAGTCAACCAATCCAGTTTGAAGATGAAATCCAAGATCAAGAGACTAAGATACTACTGGCCAACAATGACCAAAGATTGCATGGATATGCTAGGTGATGCCACCAATGTCAAATACAATGGGGTCCTACACCAACCACTCAACATTCTACATACATTGGTCTCATGGCCTTTCAGTGGGGACCGACATAGTGGTCGATTGATCCTTTCTTCTCTTCCATTAGACTCATCGGAGTCCATCAGATGGGCTCCAATTTTTTAAAAACCATATCGTATATAGGTTCGGAGTGCCTATATGAATTATATCTGAAAATGGTACGACATTCAAGAGCATCGAGATCAACAACTTTGCCTAGAGACACAACATAGATTTGAGATATTCTACCATCAACTACTCGAGGGAAAATGGCTTAGCAGAAGCCTTCAACAAAACCCTCATCCAAATACTAAAGAAGACACTCAACAACAACAAGCAATTGTGGCATGAGCAGTTAGTTGAAGCCTTGTGGGCCTACCATATCACATATAGAACTCCAACTCAACCTACTCCTTTCTCATTAATGTATGGTCTGAAGCTGGTCTACCATTTGAGTCCAACTCCAACACTAAAGATAGTTGTGGGTAGCAAGATCATAATAGAGCAGAATGCCAAGTTACGGTTAGAAGAGCTTGAAGGTTTGGAGGAGAGATGCCTGCGAGCATGCTAAAAGCTCAAGTTGTACAAAGTAAATGATTCAAGCTCACAACAAGTTGGTCCATCCTAGATCATTTCAAGTATGAGAGCTTACTTTAGTTTTAAGGAGACTGATTGTTGCCCGTGATAAGATGGGAGGCAAGTTTGAACCCACTTGGGAAGGCCTTTTTATCATAGAGAAGGCCTATCAAGAAGGATCTTATCAGCTTATTAATCATAAGCGAGAGTGCACAATGTTTCCAATTAATGGGCTCTACTTAATGTAATATTATAAATCATGTTTGAAAATAATTATCATCAATGAAAACACTATTTTGAATGTAATCTCTTCCATGTTAAAAGTATTCTTGTTTACGAATCTGCCACGATGTGTTTAGGGTAGGTGTAAAGAACCCGAGTAGAATCCTATCCTTCATCGTCACAACACAAATAGATACTACACACAAACATATAAAATAAACACATAACTTTTATCTCAGGCTACTCTGAGTTGAGATAATGCCCCCAGTGACACTCACTCGATGGCTGGTCGACTGACGTCTACCCTACTTGTGTGTCACCCCAGTGTTCTTCTTACTTTGGAGGATGTAAGTCTGCTATGCTTTCCTTCCTCACTTGGTCACTACACACCTTGTTAGTTTGGTAGGCTTTTCTTGCATGGTATAAGCTACCTCATGTTGGCCTCATTTAAGAGAATGTGAGTCTACTACACTTTCTTCTTGGATTATTCTTCGTGCACTAAATGGGTTCATTATATTTGAGGTTTTGAATAAGTCCCATAGAGGGTCCTTCCCTCTTGACTGCTTCAAGTCAGGGTCCACTCCTTCCTTGAGGCTCCTTGCTTAATAGTCACTCTAAGTCAAATAGCATCTATCCTGCCAATGATAGATTATCCTGTTGATTAATTTCATTTGAAAAGTTGAAAGCTTATGTGCTTTCTTTCCAAATTGATCATTGCACACCAATAGGCACCTTAGGTTGGTTGGTTTTTACTATGTTGATAGACACACCACTCATACTGATGGATACACCACTCATGCGAATGGATACACCTTATGTTGGTTGGTTCTCGCACCATAGGATATACCACTCATAGCAGATGTAAGTCTACTAAGCTTTCTCCTTGAGTTGGCCACTGTACACCCCTAGTAACACCTACCATGTGCACACTATATTTGGATCACATCTTTTGTGACCTTATTTAGACAATATGCTAGTTAATATCAGATTGGACAGTTCTTGTTTTCTAGTAACCCCTGTGGTGGGAGAATCCATTCTGTGGATGTGCAGATTCACCCTTAGTCCAGTAAATCTAAGATAGGTCAAGGCCGACATAGCCCCTTCTTAGTGCGGTCCCTCGTACATAAACAGGGTCCATAAAAACATATAAACTAAAAATATATTCACTTATGGATTAGGGGAACACCCCTAGTGGTACCATTTCCCAAGCATGTATTTTATCTTTAGGGCAGTGTGAACAAAACTCCCTATAGGAATCGCCTGACTACTCTTGAGTTGATATAAGTACCCAGCAACATTCACTCAATAGTCACCTAAGTCAGTTTTCAGTTGTTGTGCTACCAAGAGGTCACCCCATCGATTGTTCCCTACTTTAGAAGATGTAATTACACCTTCTTCCTAACATAGATGTTGCACATCGAAAGGCAACCCCTTAGGTTGGCTAGCTCTACCCCATAACCAGTAGACTATCCCATTGAAATTGTAAATCTGAGATAGGACAAGTCTGACATAGCACTTTCTTAGTGGGTCCATCGCACACCGACATGGTCCATAAATTAAATCTATCAAATTTGATCGAGCTCACATCCCTAGCTGATATGCCCTTATTTCAAAATCAAACTAAACAAAATAAGCTATATTAAATCACATGAAATTAAGATAAAATTAATCTTGACTACTTTTGAGTTGACAGAAGTCCCCAGCAGTATTCGCTCAGTAGTAAACCTAGGTCATCAAACTAACCTCCTGGTGGAGCCAAATTAAATTGAAAACCAACCTCCATAGTGGATCCAAATTAAACCAAATCCCCCAATAGAGTCTAAATCAAAGAAATCTAACCAAACTCTTATCCCAGTGGATACATCCCCAAATAAATCAATGAAATCAAACTCAAATTTCAATACTGGATAGACCAAACCTGCTTCTCTAGTCGAAGGTTCATATACCCAATCTCCAGCAAACTTGAGCCCATATCTTTAGTAGATATGCCTCCACACCAATTAAAATAAAACAAATTAAAGTCGATTCGATCTTAATCCTCGGTGGATTATAGATTCTTATCCCTAGTGAATCTTTCTTTCCATAAATTATATAATCAAATCAAATTCAAACCTTATCCCCAGCAGTTTTTCTTCTTGTATGCCCTCGACATAGACTGCGCATATGTCATGTTCAATGCATGTGTGATCCCCTAGCGGATCTCCCTCCATGTCCTTGACATGGAATTCTCATCAAATCTTATTTCTTCTCTTATGCACACCTTTAATACTTCAACTAAAAGCCTAATAATGTATTCATTTAAATAACATCATCTAAACATTGAAATTAATGTTTTATGATTTGTGATGGTGCAAGCATAAACTAATTATATAATATCATGCTAAACATATTATAGTGTCAATTAACACACTATATTATATTATAATATATTATGTTATATTATAATTTGCTATAATACAATATATTGTCTAACATTACACCTCATTAGAATAACTTAGAAGGAACAAATAACAAAATTTTTACAAAATATGAATAATGTTCATTTTGGATGTAAAATTTTTATTTTTCTATTAGAAATGGTACAAAATAGCATAATTTTGGTGTTGCTTCTTGGTGTGTGTCATGAATTTGGCCAAATTCTTCCATCTCAACCTTCAAATTAATTTTTTTGTTAGTTTTGACCCAATGTATTGTAACAAAAGTAAAACATACAAAAATGTATAATAACATTTAGTAACACACCACCACATTCATATATATGTGAAGTTATATTGTTATGTACATTATATTTTAATATGCTTTCATATAATGTATTATCTTACATTACACCTTAAAATGAATCACTTTAAGCAAAAAAATTTATAAAGTTTGGTTGAAAAATGAACATTAATTTTGGATGCAAAATTTCATTCTTTTGATTAAATGACACACCATAGCGCACCCCTAATGATGTTCCCTAAAGCTTGCCTTAAATTTGGCCAAATCCCATCATCTCAGCCTATAAATTAGTATTTTTATGAAATATACCAGTATAAACTCTACTATATCATACTATAACAAACTAAATATGCTAAACAACAAGTAGTAATACATAATAGTATGCTATAATGCATGATGCTACACTATGTTATGGCATCCTATATTATAATACACTATAAGATATTATATTATATTATATTGCATATCACATCACAAAGGATTGCTTAAGATAAAAAATCATAAAATTAGTCTAAATAATAAAATACTATATATTTTAGTCATATCACTTACATATTTTAAATTCAAATAATATATTATGATGCCATGCTCTACCTATTATGAATTTGGCCAAATTCCACCATTTTAAAGTCTAAATCAACATTTTTATAAATAATTCTAGTGTAGGCTCGACTGTATGATTGTATAAAATACTAAAAGAATTTAAAATGCGTGAATACAATATATTATGATATATGATGTTATACTATGCTACAACATATAATATTTATTTTGAACGAAAAATCTTACTATTTAGACTACAAGTGGAGTAGCACACCTTTGGTACTATAACCTATTTACCACTTCAAATTTTACAAATTTGATCATCTAGTTTATTAAATCATTCTTTATATGATTTATATTAATATAAACTATAGAGCACAATACCGTAATATACTAAAACATTTCAAAATATCCTATAACATCCAAAAACACATCACTACATACTCAAATATATGATGCTACATTACTATAATATATGATATTATAATATGATTTAGGGTTAAGGTTTAGGTATTCAAATCTTTAATAGTCAAGGGAAAGTCTCTTGAAGACATTTTCTTTAGCTACCATAACTATGTTAGGATTAGGTCATTCTTTAGATCTACTCTTAATGACATCTTTACTCAAGGTTTATGGTTTAGGGTTAGGGTTTAAGGTTTGTTTAGGATTTAGGGTTTAGGGTTAGTTTAGGGTTTAGGGTTTAGGGTTACTTTAGGGCTTAGGGTTTAGCATTACGGGTTTAGGGTTGTAGTTGTCAAGGTTTAGGGATTATGATTTTAGTGTTTAATGTTTATGGTTTAGGTTTTAGGGTATAGGGTTTAGGGTTTAGGGTTTAGGGTTTAAGGTTTAGGGTTTTAGGGTTTAGGGTTTAGGGTTTAGGGTTTAGGGTTTAGGGTTTTAGTTTTAGGTTTAAGGTTTAAGTTTTAGTTTAGGGTTAAGGGTTTAGTGTTTAAGGTTTTTTTTAAATAGAGAATAATTTTAGATTCAATAATTCTGCTTTTTGATTTCATCAACCAAGTAGCACCCCAAGTTTTCTTAGACACAAGGAATGACATAATTAGAAAATGAGCACCCATAGACCAAATTAAAAAACCTAGGTAAGTAGAATTGTCTCTAATGTAAAAACACAGTTCCAATCAAAACCACCCCCACCACTTGAGTAGCAGGATCTGCCATCATATACTTGATCTCTCTCTACTACCACCATGACTATAACCTTCATTGCTCCTCCCACCTCCATAACCACCACCGCTCTGACCACAACCTCCATATCCATGAACACCATGAGATCCCCAACCATCACTACAATAATCGTTGCCTCCACCTTTACCTCCATCGTTAGATCTAGATTGAGCCTAATTGATGTTGATGTTCCTACAATCAAGGTTCTTCCCATTCTTAGGGTTTAGGATTAGTTTAGGGTTTAAGTTTTATGGTAGTTTAGGGTTTAAGGTTTAGGGTTTAGGGTTTAGGGTTTAGGGTTTGGGGTTTAGGATTTAAGGTTGTAGGTTTAGGGTTTAGCATTTAGGGTATAGGGTTTGGGGTTTTGGGTTTTTATGGTTTAGAGTTTAGGGTTTAGGGTTTATGGTTTTAGGGTTTAGGGTTCAGGGTTTATGATTTAGGATTTAGGGTTAGTTTAAGATTTAAGGTTTAGGGTTTAGGGTTTTTTAGGTTTTAGGGTTTATGGTTTTGGGCTTAGGGTTTAGGGTTGTAGGTTTAAGGTTGTACACTTAGGGTTAGGGTTCAGAGTTTAGGGTTTTAGGGTTTAAGGTTTAGGGGTTAGGGTTTAGGGTTTAGGGCTTAGGTTTTAGGTTTTAGGGTTTTGGTTTAAGGTTTTAGGTTTAGGGTTTAGGATTATTTTTATGGTTTAGGGTTTAGGGTTTTAAGTTTAGGGTTTAGGGTTTAGGATTAGTTTTAGGGTTTAGGATTTAGGATTTTAAAAAAAATTTAAGTGTTTAGGTTATTATTTAGTTTATTTAGTTAATTTTTTTTATTTATCTGAGTTTATTTTATTTTTTATTTTATTTAGGTTTAATTTCTATTTTTATTCATTTTAGTTTATTTATTTTAGGTTTACTTTCTAATTGAGTTTTATTTATATTTTGTTTTTTAAGTTTAGGTTTTTATTTTATTTTTTTTAGTCTTAGCTTTTAGTTTTTTATTTTAGGTTTATTTTTAGGTTTTATTTTTTAGTTTAGGTTTATTTTTAGTTTATTTTATTTTATTTAGTTTAGGGTTAGGTTTAGGTTTAGTTTATTTTAGGTGTAGGTTTAGGTTTTATTTATTTTAGTTTATTATATTTTAGTTTAGGTTTAGGTTTTATTTTGTTTTATTTTTCGGTTTAGGTTTTTTTAGCATTTTTTTTATTTTTTATTTTTTTTTTAGGTTTTATTTTTTATTTAGGTTTTATTTAATTATATTTTAGTTTTATTTTATTTTTATTTTGCGTTTAGTTTTTATTTTATTTAGTTTTTTTATTCTTAGGTTAAGTTTATTTTATTTAGTTTAGTTTAGGTTTCTACTTATTTTATTTTAGTTTATGTTTATTTTTATTTTATTTTTAGGTTTATGTTTAGGTTTTTATTTTATTTTCTTTTTATTTTATTTTATTTTGATTTAGGTTTTTTATTAAGTTTATCATTAGATTTTATTTAGTTTAGGTTTATGTTTTTAGGTTTTTAGGGTTTAGGGTTTAGGGTTTAGTGTTTTAAGGCCTAGGGTTTTAGGGTTTGGGGTTAGGGGTTGGGTTTAGGGTTTAGTGTTTAGTGTTTAGGCATTAGGGTTTAGGGTATTGAGGGTTTAGGTTTTATTGTTTAGGGTTTAGGGTTTAGGGTTAGCTTAGGGTTTAGCATTAGTTTATTATTTAGGGTTTAAGATTCACGATTTAGTTTTTTTAGGGTATAGGTTTAATGGGGTTTAGGGTTAGTTTAGGGTTTAGGGTTTAGGGTTTAAGATTTATGGTTAGCGTTAGGGTTTAGGGTTACTTTAAGTTTTAGGGTTTAGGGTTTTTTAGGGTTTAGGGTTTAAGCCTTAGTTTATTTATTTTAGTTTAGGTTTTTTATTTTAGTTTATTTTTTAGTTTAGGTTTAAGTTTATGCTTATTTTTTAGGTTTAGTTTTATCTTTTTTTTAGGTTTATTTTTTATTTTTAGGTTTAGGTTTAGGCTTTTATTTTATTTTTTTAGTTTAGGGTTTAGGTTTTTATTTTAGGTTTATTTTAAGGTTTTATTTTTTAGTTTACATTTATGTTTATTTTTTATTTATTGTATTTTATTTAGTTAGGGTTTAGGATTAGTTTCTTTTAGGTTTAGGTTTAGGTTTTATTTATTTTAATTTAGTTTATTTTAGTTTAGGGTTTAAGTTTAACATTTTATATATTTTTAGGACTTACTATTAGGTTCATTTTTTAGGTTTAGGTTTTTATTTAGTTTTTATTTAATTTAATTTTAGGCTATTTTATTTTTATTTTACATTTAGTTTTAATTTTTTTAGGGTTTTTATTTTTAGGTTTATTTTCTTTTTTTTGTTTAGTTCAGGTTTTTATTTATTTTATTTTATTTTAGTTTTTATTTATTTTATTTTATTTTTACATTTAGGTTAAGGTTTAAGTTTTTGTTTAGGTTTAGGTTTTAGTTTAGGTTTTTATTTTCTTTATTTAGGTTTAGGTTAATTTATTTATTTTATTATTAAGTTTTATTTAGTTTAGGTTTAGATTTTTTGGTTTAGGGTTGTAGGTTTATTTTAATTTATTTTGATTCTTATTTTAATTTAGGTTCATTTCTTTATTTAATTTAGTTTATTTATTTTAGGTTTATTTATTTTAGTTTAGGTTTTTTATTTTAATTTATTTTTTAGGTTTTGTGTAGGTTTAGATGTATTTTTTTAGTTTAGTTTTATTTTTATAATATTTTTTAGGTTTAGGTTTTAAGTTTTTATTTTAGGTTTATTTTTGGGTTCTTTTTTTTAGTTTAGGTTTTGGTTTATTTTTAGTTTATTTTATGTTATTTAATTTAGGGTTTAGGTTTAGGTTTAGGTTTTATTTATTTTAGTTTAGTTTATTTTAGTTTAGTTTAAGGTTTATCTTATTTTCTTTATTTTAGGTTTATGATTTTTTTTTATTTTATGGTTTAGGTTTTATTATTTATTTATTTATTGGTTTTATTTTTAAGTTTATTTTTTAGGTTTGGGTTTTTATTTAGTTCTTATTTTATTTTGTTTTAGGTTTATTTTTATTTTATGTTTAGCTTTTATTTTGTTTATGTTTCCTATTTTTTATTTCATTTATTTTTTAGTTTAGTTTAGGGTTTTATTTATTTTATTTTAGTTTATTTTTTGTTTTCTATTTTATCTTTTTTAGGTTTAGTTTAGGTTTTTATTTCATTTTATTTTATTTTTATATTTGGGTTTACATTTTTCTCTATTTTTTTAGGTTTAAGTTTTTAGCATTTTAGGGTTTTGGGTTTAGGGTTTTAGGGTTTAGGGTTGTAGGTTTAGGGTTGTAGGTTTAGGGTTTAGAATTTAGGGCTTAGGGTTAGTTTTAGGGTTTAGGGTTTAGGGTTAGGGACTTTTTTATTTCTTTAAATTAAGTATACTGGTAAGTTTAGGTTTATTTAGTATATTTTTTAGTTTATTTTATTTTATTTTATTTTATATAGTTTAAGTTTATGTTTATGTTTAGGTTTAGGTTTTATTTATTTTAGCTTAGTTTATTGTAGTTCCGATTTAGGTTTATTTTATTTTTATTTTAGGTTTATGTTTTTTTTAGTTTAGGGTTTTGGTTTTATTTTTTATTTATTTTTAGGTTTTATTTTTAGGTTTGTTTTTTAGGTTTAGGTTTTTATTTAGTTTTTAATTTATTTCAGTTTTTTATTCTTAGGTTTATTTTATCTGCTTAGTTTAGTTAAGGTTTTCATTTATTTTACTTTAGTTTATTTTTATTAGTTTATTATATTTTATTTTAGGGTTTAGGTTTGGGTTTTAGTTTAGGTTTTTATTTTATTTTATTTATTTTAAATTTTGTTTAGGTTTAGGTTTTTAGGTTTTTAGGGTTTAGGGTTTACGGTTTATGGTTTAGGGTTTTAGGGATTAGGGTTTAGGGTTAGGGTTTAGGGTTTAGGGTTTAAGGTTTAGTGTTTAGGGTTTAAATTTTAAGGTTTAGGGTTAGCTTAAGGTTTAGGGTTAGTTTAGGGTTTAGGGTGTGAGCTTTAGGCTTTAGGGTTTAGGGTTAGTTTAGTGTTTTGGAGTTAGGGTTTATGGTTTAGGGTTCACAGTTTAGGGTTATAGTTTAAGGTTTTTTAAGGTTTAACATTTAAGGTTTAGGGTTGTAGGTTTAGTCTTTAAGATTTAGGGTTACTTTTAGGGTTTAGGGTTTAGGATTTGGGGTTTAAGATTTAGGGTTTAAGGTTTAAGGTTTATGGTTTTAGTTTAGATTTAGGATTTTAGGGTTTAGGATCTAGGGTTAGTTTATGATTTAGGGTTTAGGGTTAATGGTTTTTTAGTGTTTAGGGTTTAGGGTTAAGGATTTAGGGTTTAAGGTTTAGGGTTTAGAGTTTAGGGTTTTGGTTTTAAGGTTTAGGGTTAGTTTAGGGTTTAGGGTTTAGGGATTGGGGTCAAGGTTTTTTTTTTTTTTTTAAGGAAACCCCATGTAGGTATTTTGCCACAAAAGAGGGTTACAAGGTAGGGGATAAACTAATTTGCTCAAAGAAATGCCTAAGGAGTAAATCCCCTATCTAAGTACATCCAAAAGCAAAAAAAGACATTAAAGCAATCAAAAGATACAAGATGATTAACATAATAAGCTAAAGGAAGATTTAAGGCCAATGCACTGGAGGATGTGAGAATGCATGATAATATGGAGCAAACCTATAAAAGAAGAAGAGAGAATCACACCAAAATTATAATGAGAGAGATTAGAACGTTAAGGTAATACAAACAAAAACATGAGGAAAACAATATAATATGAGAATGATAGTAGGAATTGTGATAGAAGGCTCAGCTCACCACTCAAGTTAGGGCGGTCAAATATGAGCATCCAAACTTAGGAGAAGGGTTACATCACATGAGCTACTACCAAACAAAAGGGGTGAGATCATCACAACCATCATAGCCAACAAACTGTGAGGTAGCACCAGGTTGTTGATAGTCTTGTGAGCTTTATTACCTGCATACCTAAACAAAATCATATTTAAAATAGAGAGGAAATTGCAAAGAGATGAATGATAAGGTGTCCCATTTAAGAAAAGTATCATCAATATAGTCATCCTGACATGAGAATACATAAACATAAGAGAATGAGCCATCTTAGCCAGAACCTCATGAAAAGGCATATCCAAGAAAGAAAGTAAACCGATATAATCCTCCACAAGAAAATTGAGAGGAGACAACTTTGAAATAGCTAATCAAGTCAATGAGCCTATAATTAACACCATCCAAATCATATGATATATAAATGAAACTTTAGGAGAAACAACCCCCTTTTTAATGTCCATATCAGTAATTGGAAAAAGGCAATTGTAAAGGAAGGCAGCATAGCTCAACACAGGGAATGGACTACAACCAACCAAAAATAGCACCAAATAAAGACAGTTAGAGCAACAGCTCCAATAGCAGCATTCAGGGCCAAAATTTAGATAATCCAGCTCAACAAACAACCAAGAGAACAAGATAGCAAAAGGTAGCAACTGTCCATAATACCACTCTTTTAGAATAGAGCATAAGGCGCACAAACCTATCAATGAGATGGGAATAGAGACAATGGTAATAGATCACAAAAATTAGAGATGAGCAATGAGACATAAATAGCACGGGCATTCAGAAAGCCAACCCCAATAGCAAAACAACTAATGCAACATTGGAACCCACCATAAGAAAAATCAACAAGTGGATTGAAATGAGTATCAACATTAGAATCTAGAAAAAATAAGATAGCGGATAACCAAGGCAAAAAACCAAAGTGATTAAAGACATCCAAGGCGGATGGGATAGCAAATTGGCCATAAAACACCTCAATCAGAGTAGTCATGGCAATAGTTAATAACCAAATAGATAGAGCATAAAAATAGTTATCTTGAACGCAGCAACTCAGACAAAAATCACCAAAAACCATCACCATCAGGACAACAATGTCAGAAAAAGCTTACTGAGCATAAGACCCTGAAATCCTACAACCAACAAAGATGGGGCCAACAAAGGTGTCCTGATAAAACAAGACAGTAAATCTCCAAGACAAGAAATAACCAAAATAGAAAAAACCGCTAACTAATGCCACTCATCCATAAATAGTGCAATAGATATAAGTTTGGCGAAAAGATGGAGAAAATAGCGGGAAAAGGTAGACCAATGAATTGATGATAAGAATAAAATAAACCAATAAGGGGGTTCAAAGCAAAGTCCACCAAGCAATCAGCAACTTTAATAGAGACTTTTGTAAAATAATCCAAAACCCCAGAGGCGATGAAGAGTATTAATCCAGTTAGCCAACAAACAGTTAATACCAACAAGCTGGCCAAGAGTCCACCCAAAAGCATATATAAAATAAGGAAGGGATAGATAATGAATAGCTCACCACCACAAGCCAATCCATTAAGTGACATTTAGAAATTCGAGGGATGCTTAGTTAATTATAATTCTACCAAGGATAATGACAATAATAACTGGGTTGGTCAACCCAATTATGCATATAAGATAAATCATTGATTAATTCCAAGCATAATAGAAAAATGATCTTCAAGTTTTGCATGTTCCCATCATAGCATAGGGAGGGAAAACAACAGCAAGGAAGAGCAATAGCATTCCAGATGTTATCATCAAAGACAGAAAGAAAAATAAAGAAAACTTGCTGGGCAAGGAAATCAGAATTCAAAAAATCAACAATGTGGACATTGTTATGGTTAATACACCCATTAGGAAAAGCAAAATATTACTAAAAAGGATATAAAATAGATAATGTATGAGTTCAAGTAATTTCCACTAGAGTAAACAAAAATACCCACAACCTCAACAGATGTAGAATGATAATCCCTTGAGTAACTCCAAACCTGCTGAGCATGGAAAACAAAACTAGAAATAACAAGATTGACAGTAGCCTCAAGGTGCCATATCAACCAACAACTAAGAAAGAAGTTATCAACAAGTTGACCATAGGATAAGCCATTAAGAGTTGACAGAACATAAAAAGGATCCCGTAATAAAAGAAGAAATTATGGGAAAGCAGAACCGATGAAAATAGCAATAGCATGTGTGATCAAAAAATAGATTGATATTAGTACAACGGTTGGGAAATCATGATTCAAAGACAACCATAAATCACAAAGACAAAGAATATGTAAAGAGGACCCAAAAGCCAATGACTAGCATTGAAAAGAATAACACAATTCCATTCGGAGATATTAGAGTAGACATGGGATATCACAAAGAAAATAGCAGAATAAGGAAAATTGCAACCAATTGGTGGTCAATAGCGTCTAAGAGCAAACCAGTTGTTAGCGGTAGTCACATTAAGCTAGCCAAGGATAATGACGTATAACCAATAGGTTGGCCAATAACCAAGTTATGCATATAGGATAAACCATTGATTAAATTTAAGTATAACAGAAGAATGATCTTCAAGATTTGCATGTTCCCATCATAGCACGAAGGGTGAAAACAATAAAAAGAGAGGCCAACAAGAGAATCCATTCCTGCAGGGAATAGGAGAAGAAAGCCAGCAAAAAATAATTAATCTTCAAACAAGAGCAATAAAAGAACTTGACCAAAGCCTCAATCTCAGAAACATCCTGCACAGAAAGGATCTCCTGGGTATAATAGCCAGAAATAATCTGAAAACTCCATCCAGGATAGAAAATAAATAGTGCAGAAAGAAACAACAGCATGCCAGAGATTCCACCCAAGCAAAGTAAAAGAAGCATATAAAGGTAACCAAGAAGTAATATCTAAGTTCACATAATAGTGCCATAAGGTGTAGGGAGGTCACACTGTAAGAAAAGCTGCAAAAAGTAGCCATAGCATGTGGAAGAAAAGAAGGAAGGCCCCACAATAAGATCCCACCAAAGGGACCCATCGAAAATGGATTTCAAAGAGAGCATGCTGAATGGGATCTAGATTCCAGTAAAGACAACAGCCAAGAAGATAAATATCAGCAAAAGGGCCAAAAAGCCACTTCATGCAGAAGAATAAAGTAAAGGATAACTCCCAGAAATAAAAGAGAAATGTCTACTCCAATCTAGAGTTAAAAAGAATATCAGAGAAGATCTAATAGGAGACAAGCATCATGTCAAAAGCCATCCTATCATTATCAAATAAAATCCAACAAACAATCAAGTTCATCAAAATAAATATTGCAACTAGCATAGTGGACAATAATACAATGCATAGAAACATCATAAATAACTAAGATGCTCCAAGCAGTAATATCTTTGAGAATTAGTAGATTGTAGAAGTTAATGAGAGTTGCTAAACCCATCAAAATAAAAATCTCCATCCAGCAATGATTAAGCCTCCAAGGATTAGGAATGCAGCCAACATTGGTATAAGAAACTCAAGTAGGATTGGGGTTATAAAACCAATAGCAGCTGACAGAAAGCTCAACATAATTCTTATGCTGATTATCCGTATGCACATAGCTCAACATCAACCTTTTATCAATGTAAATGCCAAAAGAAATGAGCCTCCAAATAAAGGAGGAGCTATTAAAACACCAAAGCATGACACAAAGATCCAGACACCAAGTTTTATCCATGTGAAGCATCCACAAAGGCACAAAAGGAGCAGAAAACCAAAAAGTAAAGAAGCATCTGGATAAAAAGATGGGCGAAAACATAAAAATTAGATTAAGTTGAGATAAGGAAACCCAGAATTATCCAAGTTAACTAGCCCACATAAGTATTTGGGTAAGGTGTGTTGATCAAAGAAGATGATACCATTGGATCTAGCACCCAGTTGGCAAGGTTTAGAGTCAAGGTTAGGGTTTAAGGTTTCGGGTTTAGGGTTTAGGGATTTGGGTTTAGGGTTTAGCGTTTAGGGTTTAGGGTTAGTTTAGAGTTTAGGGTTTAGCATTTTTTAGGGTTTAGAGTTTAGGGTTTAGGTTCAGGATTATGTTTATTTGTTTACTTAGTTTTATTTTTATTTTCTTTTTTAGGTTTATGTATTATTTTTATTTTTAGGTTTTAGTTTAGGTTTTTTTTTAGGTTTTGGTTTTAGGTTTTTATTTTAGGTTTATTTTTAGGTTTCTTCTTTAGTTTAGGCTTAGGTTTACTTTTAGTTTATTTTATTTTATTTAGTTTAGGGTTTAAGTTTAGTTTATTTTAAGTTTAAGTTTAAGTTTTATTTATTTCGGTTTAGTTTATTTTAGTTTAGGTTTATGTTTATTTTATTTTATTTACTTTAGGTTTATTTTTTTTAGTTTAGGGTATAGGTTTTATTTTTAGGTTTATTTTTTAAGTTTAGGTTTATTGTTATTATTTTATTTTATTTAGGTTTATTTTTTATTTTTATTTTAAGTCTACTTTTTTATTTTATTTAGGTTTTTTATTTTTTGTTTATTTTATTTTAGTTTAATTTCTATTTTTTATTTTATTTTCTTTTTAGGTTTAGGTTTAAATTTAGGTTTTAGTTTAGGATTTTATTTTATTTGTATATATTATTTTATTTTGGTTTATGTTTTATTATTTATTTTATTTTTAGGTTTTATTTAATTTAGGTTTAGGTTTTTAGCATTTTAGGGTTTTGGGTTTTGGGTTTTAGGGTTTAGGGTTTAGGGTTGTAGGTTGTAGGTTTAGGGTAAGTTTTAGGGTTTATGTTTTAGGGTTAGGTTTTTTAATTATTTAATTATTTTATTTAAATTAACTAAACTGGAAGGTTTAAGTTTATTTAGTTTATTTTTTAGTTTATTTTATCTTATTTTATTTTATTTAGTTTAGGTTTATGTAAAGGTAAGAGAAAAAATCTAAGTACCCAACATCGATTGTTAGTTTTAGATTTTAAGATGAAAGGTTGTAAGAGAAAAAATAAACAAAATTATTGTCCTAGAATTAGATGGGGACACTTAAAGAACACAAATAAAAATATTTTTAAGAGTAAGCTACAAGAGATTAGAATTTGGGATGTTCATGAGAAAGTTAACATTATGTGGGAAAAAAATAGCAAGTGAAATTAAGTAAGTTTCTAAAGATGTGCTTGGAGAATCAAAGGAAAAAGCTTCTTTTAATAAGAATAGTTAGTGGTGGAGTCAAAGTGTGCAAGAAAAGATAAAAAATAAGAAGTATTGTTATAAAACTTGGTTTAGATATAAAACTAGGGGGAAGATATAAAGTGGCTATAGAGATTCTAAGAAACATATGATGCAAAAAAATTTAGCTTTTAGTGATTTATACAATAGATTAGATACCAAAGAAAGTGAAAGATGTATGTATAAGTTAGCCAACCAAAGAGATACGAGAAGTAAAGGCATAGTTCAAGTGAAGTGTATTAAGGATGAAAATAATAAAATGCTTTTTTAGAAAAGGAAATTGAAAATAGGTGGATGAGGTACTTTGATAAACTTTTCAATGAAGGATCTGAAAGTATGATTGATTTTAAGAACCTTAATACCCTAAACAAAATAGAATTTCATTTTATCATCATATTAGTAAATAAAGTTAGTGAAGCTTTAAAGAAAATAAAATGTGCAAATTCAGTAGGACCGGATAATATTCCAATCGAAGTGTGGAAATGTTTAAGAGATCAAGGAATTTCTTAGCTTACAATTCTTTTTAATGTCATTTTAAAGACTAAAAAGATGCCAGATGAGTGGAGAAAGAGTTTGTTGGTTTCTATATTTAAGAATAAAGGTGATGCACAAGATTGTGCAAATTATAGAGATATTAAGTTAATGTGCCATACATTAAAATTATGGGAGAGAGTAATTGAGCATATGTTATGTGATACTGAAGTTTTCACTGCAGTTTGGTTTCATGCTAGGTAGATCTACTATGGATGCTATACATTTGTTAAGGGGTTTGATGGAGAAGCATAGAGAAAGTAAGGAGGATCTACATATGATATTTATTGATTTAGAGAAAGCTTATGATAAAGTTTCAAGAGATGTTCTTTGGAGAGTTCTAGAACAGAAAGGAGTTAATATTGGTTATATTCAATTCATTAAAGATATGTATACTAGAGCTGTTACTTGTGTCCAAACACAAGGAGGATTGACAAAATATTTTCCTGTTTTAGTTGGATTACATCAAGGATTAGCTTTAAGCCCTTATCTTTTTTACTTTAGTTATGGATGTTCTTACTAGGCATTTACAAGAAGATGTACCTTGTTGTATGCTTTTTGTTGATGATATTCTTCTTATTGATAAGACTAGAGTGGGAGTCCAACAGAAACTTGAATTATGGAGGTCAATTCTAGAGTCTAAAGGTTTATGTTTAAGTAGATCTAAAACTGAATATATGGAGTGTAATTTTAGTTGTAGAAGTTCTAGTGGTAGTGTTGTGACATTAGGTGAACAAGTCATTAATAAGAGTGAGTGTTTTGATATTTAGGCTTTTTTCAAAATGATGGTGAAATAGATGGAGATGTTATTAGTAGAATTCAAGTTGGATGGTTGAAGTGGAGGAATGCATTTGGCTATTATGTGATAGAAAAGTTCCACTTAAACTTAAGGGAAAATTTTATAAGATGGTGGTAAGACCTCAATGACTTATGGTGCAGAATGTTGGCCAATAAAAGAAAAGCATAAGACTAAGTTAAGTGTTATGGAGATGAGGATGCTTAGGTGGATGTGTGGCTTTACTCTTAGAGATAGAATGCAAACTGAGTATATTCAGGGAAAAGTTGGAGTAGCTCTAGTGGTAGATAAGATTAGAGAGAGTCTCCTTAGATGGTTTGGCCACATAAAGCGTCGATCATCCAATGACCCGATTAAGAGAGTAGATGTACTAGATTTCCCCTATGTTAAGCAAGGTAGAGGTAGACCTAAAAAGATTTGGTTAAGATGTATAAAAAATGATCTTAGTATACTTGATTTAAATGAGAATTTGACACATAATAGGATACAATGGAGATGAAGGATTCATGTAGCTGACCCCACCTAGTGGGATTAAGGCTTGTTGTTGTTATTGTTATTGTAGGTTTATGTATAGGTATAGGTTTTATTAATTTTAGTTTCAATTTAGGTATATTTTATTTTCATTTTAGGTTTAGGTTTTTTTTTTTAGTTTAGGGTTTAAGTTTTATTTTTTATTTATTTTTATGTTTTATTTTAAGGTTTATATTTTAGGATTTAGGTTTTATTTAGTTTTAAATTTATTTTATTTTAGGTTTATTTTATTTTTATTTAATGTTTAGTTTTTATATTATTTAGAATTTTTATTCTTAGGTTTATTTTATTTTTTAGTTCAGTTTAGGAGTTTAATTTTAAGTTTAGGGTTAGGCTTTAGTTCAAGTTTTTATTTTATTTTATTTTTTATTTTGTTTATGTTTATGTTTTTTATTTATTATTTTTTTAGTTTAATTTAGTTTAGGTTTAGGTTTTAGGTTTTTTAGGGTTTAGGGTTTAAATTTGTTTAGTTTAGGGTTTAGGATTTGGTAACTTAGGGTTTAGGGTTTTATTTAGGGTTTAGGGTTGTTTAGGGTTTAGTGCTAGTGAGGTTTAGGGTTTCTTTATAGTTTAGGGTTTAGGTTAACTTAGGGTTTAGCGTTAGTTTGTGTTTAGGGTTTAAGTTTAGTTTAGGTTTAAGTTTATGGTTTAAGATTTATGGTTTAGAGTTTAGGATTGTTTAGGGTTTTAGGTTTAGATTTAGGATTAGGTTAGGGTTAGGGTTTAGGGTTTAGGGTTTAGAGTTTAGGGTTTAGTGTTTAGGTTGGTTTAGGGTTTAGTTTATGGTTTTAAGTGTTTAGGGTTTTGGTTTGGTTTAGGGTTAGTTTTTTAGGTTTAGGGTTTAGGATTAGGATTAGGGCTTTAAATTTTGGTAGGTTTAGGTTTATTTAGTTTATTTTTTAATTTATTTTAGTTTTATTTTATTTTTATTTATTTTTTTAGTTTAGTTTATTTATTTTAGTTTAGGTTTTTTTATTTTAGTTTATTTTTTAGGTTTAGGTTTAGGTTTATGCTTATTTTTTAGGTTTAATTTTATCTTTATTTTATTATTTTAGTTTAGGTTTTATTTTTTATTTTTATATTTAGGTTTAGGCATTTATTTTATTTTTTTAGGTTTAGGTTTTGGTTTTATTTTGAATTATTTTAAGTTTATATTTTAGTTTAGGTTTAGTATTATTTTTAGTTTATTGTATTATATTTAGTTTAGGGTTTGGGTTTAGTTTCCATTAGGTTTAGGTTTTATTTATTTATTTTTAGTTTATTTTAGTTTAGGTTTTAATTTATTTTATTTTGTCTATTTAGCTTTTTTGGTTTCTTTTAGTTAGGTTTAGGTTTAACTTTTATTTATTTCTAGGACTTCCTTATAAGTTTATTTTTTAGGTATAGGTTTTTATTTAGTTTTTTTTAATTTAATTTTAAGTATATTTTCTTTTTATTTTACGTTTAATTTTTATTTTTTTAGTTTAGTTTAAGTTTTTATTTATTTATTTTATTTTTTTTCATTTTATTTTATTTTTACATTTAAGTTTAGGTTTAAGTTTATGTTTAGGGTTAGGTTTTAGTTTAGAATTTTATCATATTTTATTTTTTGTTTTATTTAGGTCTAGGTTTATTTATTTATTTTATTTTTAAGTTTTATTAAGTTTAAGTTTAGGTTTTTAGGTTTTTGGGGTTTTGGCTTTAGGGTTTAGGGTTTTATTTTTAGGTTGGGGTTTAGGGTTATAGGTTTATTTTTAGGGTTTAGGGTTTAAGGTTTAGGGTTTTAGGGTTTAGGGTTTAGGGTTTAGGGTTTAGGGTTTGAGGTTTAAGGTTTAGGGTTTTAAGTTTTAGGGTTTAGGAGTTATGGTTATAGGTTTACGGTTTAGGGTTTAGGGTTAGGGTTAGTTTTATGGTTAGGGTCTTTTTTCCTCTTTTTACTTCAAATTAATAATTACATAGGTTTAAGTTTATTTAGTTAATTTAGTTTATTTTTTATTTTTTACTTTATTTTATTTTTATTTTTAATTAGTTTAATTTCATTTTATTTTATTTTAGTTTATTTATTTTGGGTTTTATTTATTTTGTTTTAGGTTTAGGTTTAGGTTTAGGTTCATTTTAGTTTAGTTTTATTTTATTTTATTTCTTAGGTTTAGGTTTTTTTTTAGTTTAGGGTTTAGGTTTTATTTTAAGTTTATTTTTTTAAGTTTAGGTTTTATTTAGTTTTATTTTATTTATTTTAGGTTTGTTTTATTTTTATTTTAAGTTTAGTTTTTATTTTATTTATGTTTTTTATTTTTTTAAGTTTAGTTTAGGTTTATATTTACTTTTTTTTTAATTTAGTTTTTAATTTTTATTATTTTTTTAGGTTTAAGTTTAAGTTTAGGTTTTCATTTTATTTTATTTTATTTTGGTTTTGGTTTTTTTATTTATTTTATTTTGAGGTATAGGTTTTTTTTCTTTTTAGGGTTTAGGGTTCAAAGTTTGTTGAGGGTTGAGGTTGAGGTTTAGGGTTTAGGGTTTAGGGTTTATTGTTTAGGTTTTTAGTTTAAGTTTTAGGGTTTAGGGTTTAGGTTTTAGGTCTAGGGTTCAAGTTTTAGTTTAGGGTTTATGGTTTTTAATTTTTTTTAAAAGAGAACAAATTCAAATTCAACATTTCTTCTTTTCGATTTTGTCAACCAAGTCGCACACCAAGTTTTCTAAGACATAAGCAACGACATAGATAAAATGAGCATAGAGAATCAAAATTAAATAACTAGAACCGTTCTTTTAGACACATTTCCATAGGTCGATCAATCTTTTCTCCAATTCCCATCAACCACCCTCTCGGTAGTGGGATCCACCATCATATCTATCTTTCTCTCTACCCCAATTGTTTTAACCTTCATTGCTCCTCCAGCCTTCATAACTACCACTACTTTGCCCACCACCTCCATATGCACCAGCACCTCTAGATCCATCACCACCACTATGATAACTGTCACATTCACCATCACCTCCACTGCCAGATCTAGAATGAGCCTGGTTGATGTTGATGTTCCTTCCATCAATGTTCATTCTTAAGGTTTTGGGTTTATTAAGTTTTATGGTTTAGGTTTATTTTTAATTTATTTAGTCACTTTAGGTTTAGGTTCTGGGTTTGAGGTTTAGGGTTAGGGCTTATGGTAAAGGGTTTAGGGTTTAGGTTTTAGGTTTTATGGTTTATGCTTTTAGGGTTTAGGATTTCAAGGTTTTGGGTTTTAGGGTTTAGGGTTTAAGGTTAGGGTTTAGGGTTTATGGTTTAGTGTTTAGGCTTTAGGGTTTAGGGTTTTGAGGGTTTAGGGTTAGTTTAGGGTAAAGGGTTTAGCATTTTTTAGGGTTTAGGTTTAGGGTTGTAAGTTAAGGGTTTAGGTTTAGGGTTTGGGGTTTTCTTTAATTATGTAAATTTAGGTTTAGATTTATTTATTTTATTTATTTTAGTTTATTTTTTTTTTTATTTTTTAGGTTCTTTTACTTATTTAGTTTATCTTATTTATTTTAGGTTTATTTATTTTAATTTAGGTATTTTATTTTAATTTATTTTTTAGGTTTAGGTTTAGGTTTATGCTTGTTTTTTAGTTAATTTTTATTTTTATTTTATTTTATGAGGTTTAGGTTTCATTTTTTATTAATAGGTTTATGCTTGGGTTTTTTTATCAAGTTTAGGTTTAGGTTTTTTATTTTAGGTTTATTTTTAGGTTTAGGTTTACTTTATTGTAGGTTTAGGTTTAGGATTTAATTTATTTTATATTAGTTCAATTTTTTATTTTTTATTTATTTTATTTTTAGGTTTATGTTTAAGTCCAAGTTTTAGTTTAGGTTTTGTTTTATTTTATTTATATTATTTTATTTAGGTTTTAGTTTATTTATTTATTTTAATTTTAGGTTTTATTTAGTTTAGGTTTAGGTTTTTAGGTTTCTAGGGTTTAAGGTTTAGGGTTTAGGGTTTAGGGTTTGGTGTTTATGGTTTAGGGTTTAGGGTTTAGGGTTGTAGGTTTTTAGGTTTAGAGTTTTGGGTTTAGGGTTTTAGGTTTTAGGGTTTAGGGTTTAGGGTTTAGGATTTAAGATTTTTAGGGTTTAAGATTTAAGGTTTAGGGTTTAGGGTTTTATTGTTTATCATTTAGGGTTTAGGTTTATGTCTAGTGTTAGGTTTTAGTTTAGGGTTTAGTATTTTTTGTTTATTTTAACAAAGAAGAAATTCATATTCAACATTTCTTCTTTTCAATTTCATCAACCAAGTCACACACCAAGTTTTCTAAGAAACAAGCGATGACCAAGATAAAAAATTAGCATGCATAGAGCAAATTGAAAACCCTAGATAACTAGAACCGTTTCTGTTGTAAAGACATAGTTCCATAAGTAGCGGTCGGATATTCTTTTTCTCCGGATCCCATTAACCTCATATATTTGATCCACCATCATATCCCGATCTCCCTCTTTACTATAACCTCTGGTTCCTCCCTCCATAAGCATTGCTCGACCACCACCTCCATATCCAAGACTGTAGATCCCCACCACTGCGATAATTACCTCGCCTTCTTTCCATGTGATCTAGATTAGTGTGGTTGATAGTGATGTTTATCAAGGTTCCATTCTTTTTTAGATTTGGTTTAGGTTTATTAGGTTTAGGATTATTTTTTAATATATTTAGTTACTTTAGGTTTAGGTTTAGGGATTAGGTTTTGGGTTTAGGATTTAGGTTGCGAGTTTAGGTTTAGGGTTAGGGTTAGGTTTAGGGTATGGGGTTTATGGTTTTAGGGTTTTTTTAGGGTTTAGGATAAGGATTAAGGTTTAAGTTTATGTTTATTTTATTTATTTTTAGGTTTTATTTTAGGTTTATTTTTTAGGTTTAGGTTTTTATTTAGTTTATATTTTATTTTTAGGGTTTATTTTTTTTTTTTATTTTAGGTTTTGTATTTATTTTAGTTATGATTTTTTATTTTTTAGTTTAGTTTATGTTTTTTATTTATTTATTTATTGTTTGTTTAGTTTTACTTTTATTTTATTTATTTTTTTTTAGGTTTAGGTTTAGGTTTAGATTTTGATTTAGGTTTAATTTATGTTTTTATTTTATTTTTATTTATTTATTTTGTTTTAGGTTTTTTATTTATTTTATTTTTTAGGTTTTATTTAGTTTAGATTTAGATTTTTTTTTTTTAGGTTTAGGGTTTAGGTTAGTTTAGGGTTTAAGTTTAGGGTTTAGGTTTGGGGTTTAGGATTTAGGGTTTATGGTTTAGGTTTTAGGGTTTGGTTTTTTTTAATAAACAAATTAAATTCAATAATTTTCTTTTCAATTTCATAAACTAATAGCATAAGTTTTCTAAGACACAGGTAGATAAATGAATGCCCATAGAAAATAAGAAACCCTAGGTAAGTATAATTATCTCTATAGAGTTATTTTTAGTATCGATCATTCTTCAATTTGTCATTACCTTTAGAGTTGGGATCCACCATCATATCCATCTCTTACCACCACTAACCTCCATCACTCCTACTTTAAACCATAATTACCTCCATATATAAGCACCTGATCCACTAGAGTATTTTATTTTTTCTAGAATGAGCCTAGTTGATGGTGATGTTCTTACCATCATGGTTATGCCCATTCTTAGGGTTTAGTTGGTTTAGGGTTTAGGATTTTAGCTTTTTTAGGGATTAGGGTCTGGGTTTAGGGTTTAGGTTTAGGTTTTTTTAAAAAAAAATTAAGTAAATCGACAGGTTTAGGTTTATTTAGTTTATTTTTTATTTATTTTCCTTTATTTTTTTTTATTTTTTATTTAAGTTGATTTTTTTATGTTTATTTAGTTTAGTTTATTTATTTTAGGTTTATTTATTTTAATTTGGGTTTTTGTTTTAGTTTATTTTTTTTTAGGTTTAGGTTTAGTTTATGTTTATTTTTAGTTGAGTTTTTTTTTTTTTTTTTTTTAGGTTTAGGTTTATTTTTTATTTTATTTTTTAGGTTAAGGTTTTAGGTTTTATTTTAGGTTTATTTTTTAGGTTTATTATTTTAGTTTAGGTTTAGTTTATTTTTTAGTTTATTTAATTTTATTTAGGGTTTAGGTTTATTTAGGTTTAGATTAGGTTTTATTTATTTTAGTTAAGTTTATTTTAGTTTAGGTTGATGTTTATGTTTATTTTATTTTATTTTAGGTTTAGGTTTTTTAGGGTTTAGGTTTTATTTATTATTTTAAATTTAGGTTTAGTTTTAGGTTTTAGCTTTTTATTTAGTTTTATTTTAGTTTAAGGTTTAGTTTAGTTATGGTTTATGGTTTATTTAGGGTTTGGGGTTTTAGGGTTTTGGGTTTTAGTTTAATGTTTAGTTTAGTTTTAGGGTTTTAGGTTTAGGGTTATGGTTTAGGGTTTAGGGTTTTTTAGTTATGGTTTAGGGTTTAGGTTTAGGTTTTAGGTATAGGGTTTAGGTTTTAGTTTAGGTTTTTTAAGGTTTAGGATTTTTTGTTTTTTTTAAGTAGAACAAATTCAAATTCAACATTTCTTTATTTATTTCATCAACCAAGAGTTTTTAGATACAAGCGATGATATAGATAAAAATTAAACGATAGAAAATTGAAAATTATTACTAGAATCATCTTTACTATAAAGAGGTTTAGGATTTTAGTTCTTATTTATTTTATAGAACCACCCGGTCTCTGGTAGCATGATCCACCATTTATTATCTCTACTAGGTTAACCTTTTTTTATTAGTTTTAGGTTTAGTATAATTTTTTTTTTATTTTAGATTTGGTTGATAGTGATTTTTTTCTATTTTTTTTAGTTTTAGTTTGTTTGATTTTAGTGTTTAGGTAAATTTTTTAATTTATTTAGTTACTTTAGGTTTAGGTTTAGTCTTTTTAGGTTAGGTTTAGGTTTATTTTAGGGTTTAGAGTTTAGGATTTTATTTTTTAGGGTTTAGTTTAGGGTTTTAGGTTATTTATAGTTTAGGATTTAGGGTTTTAGGGTTTAGTTTAGGGTTTTGTGTTTAGGTTTATAGTTTAGGATGTTTAGGGTTTAGGGTTTAGGGTAGTTTAGGGTTTATGTGTTTTTTAGGGTAGTTTAGGGTTTAGTTAGGGTTTAGTTTAGGTTTATTTAGTTTAGTTTAGGTTTATAGTTTAGGGTTTAGGGTTTAGGGTTTTAGGGTTTAGGGTTTAGGGTTTTGTGTTTTGGGTTTAGGGTTTAATTTTAGTTTAGTTTAGGTATAGGGTTTTAGGTTATTTTTTTTTAATATGTTAATTTATTTTTTAGATTAAGTAAATTAGGTTTTGGTTTATTTAGTTTATTTTTTTTTTATTTATTTAGTTTATTTTATTTTGGTTTATTTTTTTATTTTTTAGTTTAGATGATTTATTTTATTTTATTTATTTTAGTTTATTTTATTTTAGTTTAATTTAAATGTTTAGGTTTAGGTTTAGGTTTATTTTTAGTTTAGATTTATTTTTTTATTTTATTTTTTAGGTTTGGTGTTATTTTTTTATTTTATGTTTAGGTTTAGATTTTTTCATTTTATTTTTTTAGGTTTAGGTTTTATTTTAGGATTATTATTAGGTGTTATTTGTTTAGTTTAAGTTTAGGTTTATTTATAGTTTATTTAATTTTATTTAGGGTTTAGGTTTAGGTTTATGTTAGGTTTTTTTATGTTTAGTTTAGGTTTATTTATTTTCATTTAGTTTATTTTAGTTTAGGTTTAGGTTTATTTATTTTATTTTAGGTTTAGGTTTTTTTTTTTAGTTTAGGGTTTATGTTATTTTTTAGGTTTATTTTAGATTTATTTTTAGTTTAGTTTTTTTTTTTTGTTTTAATTTATTTAGGTTTTTTTATTTTTTTCAATTTAGTTTAGGTTTTCATTTATTTTATTTTAGTTTTTATTTTTAATTTAATTTCTTTTTAGGTTTATGTTTAGGTTTAGTTTAGGTTTACATTTTAGTTTAGGTTTTATTTATTTAATTTAGTTTTTATTTTATTTTTGGTTTATGTTTTTTTATTTATTTTATTTTTAGGTTTATTTTTTTAGGTGTAAGTTTTTAGCTTTTAGGGTTTGGGTTTAGGTTTAAGTTAGTTAGGTTTAGGGTTTAGGTTTAGGTTTTTGTTTGGGTTTTAGGTTTAGGTTTAGTATTTTAGGGTTTACTATTTAGGTTTAGGTTTTATTTAGGTTTTAAGGTTTATGGTTTAGGTTATAGGTTTTTGTTTTAGTTTAGGTTTAGGGTTTTGATTTTTTTTTAGAGAATAATTTCACATTAACATCTTTTTTCAATTTCATAGTAACAAATAAAATTTTCTAAGATTTGACATAGATAAAAATGGTTAGATAACTAGAAGTTTATAAAGACATAGTTTTATTGATTCTTATTTTAGTTTTATTTTTAGAGTAGCGAGATCTTTATGTTTATCTCTTATATTATTTTTTTATTTAATTTTAGTTTAGTTTATTTTTTAGTTTTTATTTTTGATCTTAGGTTTATTAGGTGATGTTTTAGGTTATTCTTAGGGTTTTTTGTTTAGGTTTAGGTTTATTATTTTTTTAAGATTTAGGTTTAATTTATAATTTATTTAGTTACTTTAGGTTTAGGTTTAGGGTTTATGTTTAGGTTTAAGTTTAGGTTTAGGGTTTAGTTTATTTTTTATTTTTATTTTTTAGGTTTATTTCATTTTTTATTTTAGGTTTATTTTTTTAAGTTTAGTTTAGGTTTATTTTTTTTATTTTTATTTTAGGTTTATTTATTTTTTTTAGTATTTTATTTAGTTTTTTTTAGGTTTATGTTTTTTTTTAGTTAGTTTTATTTTTTATTTATTTTTTAGGTTTAGGTTTTATTTTTTATTTTTAGGTTTAGGTTTATTTTTATTATTTTTTAGGTTTGAATTTTAGGTTTTATTTTTTTATTTTTAAGTTTTATTTTTTTTAGTTTAGGTTTAGGTTTTTTTTAGTTTAGTTTATTTTATTTAGTTTATGTTTTTAGGTTTAGGTTTAGTTTATTATTTTAGGTTTAGGTTTAGGTTTATTTAATTTAGTTTAGTTTATTTTAGTTTATATTTTAGTTTATTTTATTTTGTTAGTTTATTTTATTTTAGTTTAGGGTTTAGATTTTATTTTTATTTATTTTTTGGTTTATTTTTTAGGTTTAAGTTTTTTTTAGTTTTTTTTATTTTATTTTATTTTTTATTTATTTTATTTTTATTTTATTTAGGTTTTTTATTTTTGGTTTATTTTAGTTTTAGTTTAATTTTTTAGTTTTTAAGTTTTATTTATTTTATTTTTTATTTTATTTATTTTTTATTTTAGTTTAGGTTTAGGTTTTTTAGGTTATGCTTTATTTTATTTTATTTTTTTTATTTATTTATTTAGTTTAATTATTTATTATTTTATTTTTTAGGTTTTAGTTTAGGTTTAGGTTTTAGATTTTTTTAGTTTAATTTAGGGTTTTGGGGTTTAGGGTTTTGGGTTTTAGGTTTTAGAGGGTTTAGTTTTAGGTTTATAGTTTAGGGTTTAGAGTTTAGGGTTTAGGGTTTAGGGTTTAGGGTTTTATTTAGGTTTTAGTTAGGTTTAGTTTAGCTTTAGGGTTAGGTTTTTTAGGTTTAGGGTTTAGTTATTTTAGTTTAGAGTTAGGGTTCTAGGGTTTAGTGTTTAGGGTTAGGGTTAGGATTAAGGTTTAGGGTTAATTTAGGGTTTAGGGTTTAGGTTTATTTTTTTGGGTTTAGGGTTTATTTTGGTTTAGGTTTATTTTATGTTTAGGGTTTTATTTAATTTATTTATTTTAGGATTTATTTTTTTATTTATTTTTTTTAAATTTTATAGGTTTATTTTTATTTTTTGTTTATTTTATTTTATATTTTTATTTTATTTTTATTTATTTTATTTTTTATTTTTATTTTTGTTTAGGTTTTTTATTTTAGTTTATTTTTTAGGTTTTTTTTTAGGTTTTATTTTTTAGTTATATTTTCTTTTTTTTTTTAGGTTTAGGTTTATTTTTTATTTTTTTGGTTTAGGTTTAGTTTTATTTTAGGTTTATTTTTAGGTTTATTTTAGATAGGTTTAGGTTTATTTTTTAGTTTTTTTATATTTATTTAGTTTAAGGTTTAGGTTTAGTTTATTTTAGGTTTAGTTTATTTATTTAGTTTAGTTTAGTTTATTTATTTAGTTTAGGTTTATCTTATTTGTTTATTTTAGGTTTATGTTTTTTTAGTTTAGGTTAATTTTTAATTTTATTTTAGGTTTATTTTTAGGTTTAAGTTTTATTTAGTTATTATTTTATTTAATTATATTATTTTATTTTATTTTACATTTAGCTTTTATTTTATTTAGTTTTTATTTTTTTATTTATATTATTTTTTTAGTTTAGTTTAGGGTTTATTTATTTTATTTTAGTTTAGTTTTTGTTTTTTTTATTTTTTTTTTAGGTTTAGGTTTAGGTTATAGTTTAGGTTTTTTAATTTAATTTAATTTATTTTTATATTTTGGTTTACATTTTTCTTTTTTTGAGGTTTAATTTACTTTAGGTTTTGGTTTTAATTTTTTAGGTTTGGGTTTAGGGTTTTAGGTTTAGGTTAGGTTTAGGGTTTATAATTTAGGGTTTAGGTTATTTAGGTTTAGGGTTTAGTGTTAGGGTCTTTATTATTTCTTTAAATTAAGTAAACTTGGAGTTTTGTTTATTTAGTTTATTTTTTGGTTTTTTATTATTTTATTTTATTTTGTTTAAGTTTATGTTTATTTTAAGTTTAAATTTAGGTTTAGGTTTATATATTTTAGTGTAGTTTATTTTAGTTTTAGTTTATTTTTATTATTTTTTTATTTTAGGTTTAGGTTTATTTTTTTGGTTTAGGGTTTAGGTTTATTTTTATTTATTTTAGGTTTTATATTTTAGTTTATTTTAGGTTTAGGTTTTTATTTAGTTTTATTTATTTTATTTAGGTTTATTTTATTTTTATTTTTATGAGTTTTTATTTTATTTAGGTTTTTTATTTTAGGTTTATTTTATTTTAGTTTAGTTTAGGTTTTATTTATTTATTTTAGTTTATTTATTTTATTTAGGTTTGGTTTACATTTATATTTTTATTTTATTTTATTTTATTTTATTTAGGTTAGGTGTTTTATTTATATTTTTTTAGGTTTATTTAGTTTTTTTAGGTTTAGGTTTTAGGAGGTTTTAAGGTTTAGGTTTATTTTAGGGTTTAGGGTTTAGGTTAGTTTAGGTTTAGGTTTAATATTTTATTTAGTTTTAGTTTAGGTTTAATTTAGTTGGTTTATTATTTATTTTAGGTTTATTAGTTTTTAGGTTTTATTTATTTTATTTAGGTTTATTTATTTAATTTTATTTATTTTATTAGGTTAGGGTTTATTTTAGGAGTTTAGGTTTATTATTTAGGTAGTTTTAGGTTAGGTTTTATTTATTTAGTTTTTTTTTATTTTTGGTTTTTAGGTTTAGGTTTTATTTAGGGTTTTAGGGTTTAGGTTTGGGTTTAGGGTTTAGATTATTAAGGGTTTATTTTTATTTATTTTTATTTTATTAATTTAGTTTATTTATTTAGTTTATTTATTTTAGTTTAGATTTTTTTTTTGTTTATTTTTTTAGGTTTAGGTTTAGATTATGTTTATTTTTTGTTTTTTTTTTTTTTATTTTATTTTTATTTAGGTTTATTTTTTATTTTTTAGTTTGGTTTAGGTTTTTTTTTTTTAGGTTTAGGTTTTAGTTTTATTTTTTGGTTTTTTAGTTAGGTTAGGTTTATTTTAGTTGGTTTAGGTTTAGGTTTATTTATTTTAATTTAGTTTATTTTAGTTTAGGTTTATGTTTATTTTTTTAATTATTTTATTTATTTTATTTATGTTTATGTTTTTTAGTTTTAGGTTTTTTATTTTTATTTATTTTAGGTTTATTTTAGGCTTATTTTTTATTTTAGGGTTTATTTAGTTTTATTTATTTAGGATTTTATTTTTGTTTATTTTATTTTTTTAGTTTACTTTAGGGTTTTTATTTTTTATTTTAGTTTATTTTTGTTTTTTATTTTATTTTATTTTTTTGGTTTAGTTATTTTTTTAGTTTATTTTTATTTTATTGGTTTATTTAATTTATTTTATTTATGTTTTTTTATTTATATTATTTTAGTTTTTTAGTTTAGGGTTTTTTTATTTTGGGTTTTAGGGTTTAGGTTTTATTTTGGGTTTAGGTTTAGGGTTTATTTAGTTTTAGATTAGGGTTTAGGGTAGGTTTTTTATTTATTTTATTATTTATTATTTTAAATTATATATATTTAGTTTATTTAGTTTATTTTTTATTTTATTTTATCTTATTTTATTTTATTTTGTTTTTTTTATGTTTAGGTTTAGATTTTATATATTTTAGTTTAGGTTTAGGTTTATTTTGTTTCATTTTTTTTAGGTTTTTTTTAGTTTAGGGTTTAGGTTTATTTATTATTTTTTAGGTTTTTTTATTAGTTTTTAATTTATTTTATTTTGGTTTATTTTAGTTTTATTTTATGTTTAGTTTTTATTTTATTTAGGTTTTTTTTAAGGTTTTTTTATTATTTATTTAGGTTTAATTTAGGGTTATTTTTTTTTTAAGATTTTTTAGGGTTTAATTTATTTATTTTTATTTATTTAAATTTATTTAGTATTTTATTTATAAATTTAGGCTTTAGGGTTTATTTAGATTTTTTTAGGGTTTAGGTTTTCTTTAGGTTTATTTTTTATTTTATTTTTTTACTTTATTATTTTAGGTTTATTTATTTTAGTTTAGGTTTATTTTAGTTTATTTTTAGGTTTAGGTTTAGGATTTTGTTTTTATTTTTTTGTTTAGTTTATTTTAGGTTTGATTTTATTTTTTACATTTTATGTTTTGGTTTATTTTAGTTTATTTTTTTTTGATTTAGGTTTAGGTTTATTTTAGGGTTTATTTTAATTTTTTTTTTAGTTTAGGTTTGGTTTGTTTTATTATTTTATTTTAGGGTTACTTTTAGGTTTAATTAAGTTAGGGTTATTTAGGGTTTATTTAAGGTTTATTTAATTATCTTTTAAATTTTAGTTTTAAGTTTAGAATTATTTTATTTAGGATTTAATTTATTTATTTTATTTATTTATTTAGGATTTATTAATTTATTTATTTTTTTATTTAATTTAGTTTATAATTTAGGTTTTAAATTTAGATTTAGGGTTATTTAATTTAATTTAGGTTTAGTTTATGGTTTAATTTATTTGAATTTAAATTTAATTTAGGAGTATTTATTTATATTTTTTTTAAATTATTTAGGTTTATTTAATTATTTAATTATTTAGGAAATTATTTTATTTTTATTTATTTAATTTATTATTTATTTTATTTATTTTTAAATTTTTTTTTATTTTATTTTGGTTTACATTTTTTTTACTTTTGGGTTTTATTAGGTTTTAGGATTTATTTTTTTTAATTTTTATTTTATTTTTATTTATATTTAATTTAGGATTTAATTTATTTATTAATTATATTTATTTTAGGGTTTATTTTAAGATTTAAGGATTATTAATTTACATAGGTTTAGGGTTTTAGGGTTTATTTTAGGGTTTAATTTGAATTTATTTAGGAAAGTTTTAGGATTTTAGGTTTATTTTATTCTTTTTTTGTTTATTTATTTATTTTATTTATTTATTTTAGTTTTAAGTTTTTTATTTTAGTTTATTTTTTTTAGGTTAGGATTATGTTTTATTTTTTTTATTTAGTTTATTTTTATTTTTTTTTAATTTTTTAGTTTATTTTATTTTTTTATTTTAGATTTTGGTTTAGGTTTTATTTTTTCTTTTTTAGGTTTAGGTATTATTTATTTTGGGTTTTATTTTTTTTTTTAAGTTTAGGTTTAGGTTTAGTTTTAGTTTATTTTATTTATTTAGTTAGGGTTTTAGTTTAGTTTATTTTAGGTTTAGGTTTAGTTTAGTTTATTTTAGTTTAAGTTTATTTTTTATTTTAGGTATTTTTTTTTTTTTTTTAGTTTTGGGTTAGGTTTTAATTAAATTTATTTTTTAGGTTTTATAAGTTTATTTTTAGGTTTAAGATTTATTTAATTTTATATTTTATTTTATTATTTACATTTAGTTTTATTTTATTTAGATATTTATTTTTTAGGTTTATTTTTTTAGTTTAGTTTGGTTTTATTTATTTTATTTTATTTTAGTTTTTTATTTTTTTTTATTTTATTTTTAGGTTTAGGTTTTTATTTTATCTTCTTTTCGTTTATTTTATTTTGGTTTAGGTTTAGATTTTTTAGTTTAGGTTTTATTATTTATTTATTTATTTTAGTTTATTTAGTTTAGGTTTAGATTTTTGGGTTTTTTATTTGTTTTTTCTTAGATTTAGGGTTTAGGATTTTAAATTTTTTTAATTTCATTTTTTATGGTTTTATTTAATTAGGGTTTAATTAATTTTATTATGGTTAATTAAATTTAAGGTTTAATTAGTCAATTTTTTGAGAATAAATCTAAAAGAAAATTATGGGAGGCAAGGTGCATGAAAATTTCATTAATAGTAATTAGCTAATAATTTTCAATTAAACTTAATTCTTCAAAATTAGTTAAAATTTTTAATTAATTCTCTATACCTTTAAAATGAGTATTTATTTGTATTTTTAATTTCTCTATGATTTTTTTATGATTTTTTAGAAGTTTTGAAATTAAAAAATTAATTAAATAATTAAAACTAATCTATTGATTTATGTATAATTTAGGGATTACATTTATGAGATTGGTACAAGATATGACTAATGCTATGTGGTGGTGGTGGACATGCTTTCATCAATGATCTAAGATGGGGTTAATTGACTTAATAGGATTAAATTTGATAGCATCTAATCACCATCTATTTTGATCATGTTGAATGGACAATGCATGATCCGTTCGGTGAGGAGAATGGAGTCCATTATTGCTCACTTGATGAGCTTACAGAGCTGGATCAACTCAAAAGTTACCTTAGACATTGAGGATCCAATCAAGATCAGAGATGCAAGTTTTCTTCAAAATCTCCAACCCATTTTAGGATATTTTGGAAGCATATGTCTAGAGTTCAAAAGAGCTGAATGATTGAGGAAGCTTCATCTAGTGGAGATGAAACCTAGAATTGGATCAACTCCTTGGCGTTAAGGCCATGAAGATTTGGAGCTCATTTTAGAGTCCCAGTGCTCGAAGCATGGGAGATGATTCGTTCTTGTTGAGGCCTAGGAAGGTGCGCAAAGTTAATTTGAGTTTGATGGAGAAATGGGAAGTTAGGTCAGAAATGGAGTGTCTTTTTGATGGATGGGAATGACATTTTATGATCAAGGAATGAGCTTGTGAGCTTAGGAATGGCTCTTTCGCTTGTCTTGGGTAGCTTGGCTCTAGAATAATTTTTTGTGTGTTTGAGTGGAACGAGGGGTGTATACCCCCTCATCTTGATCAAATGGTGGGATCGGTTTGGCTTCTAGTGGCTATTGACCATCTCGAGGAGTCATAGGTGCAGGAGGAGGTGGGTTGCCACTTGGTTGGTTGAAGGTGTGGAGCGCAAGAATCATGGGTGTCTATGAGTTTCTAATGCTCAATGGGGAGTGAGGTGATTTCACCTCCCATGGGTCATGAGATCCATCCACCACTTGGGTGATTGGGTAGTGTCTTAGGTGGACCAAAGGGACCAAGTGGCCAAGGAATGAGACCACTTACATGGGTGATTGTCTCATGTGATGCCCTTGACCAAGTAGGTAGAATGATCATTTGGCATTGGATTTGATTTGGGCATTTGAAATGAGCAAAAGTGGTTGCCCAAATTTCAAGTCAATTGGAGATTTGGTTAGTTTGGCTCAATTTGACTCATTTAGGTCAAATTAGGTTAGGTTGAGTCAAGTTGATGATTGGTCAAATTGTCAAACCAAGGTTGGGTCAAGTTCATATGATCATTTGGGATGTTTTGGTTTTAATTAGTTTGGTTTAGTTTGGCTTAGATTCAATTTTCATTTGAATTCATTTGGGTCAAATGGGTTAAGTTGACTAATTTGATCAAATTAGCCAAATTGGCTTGGGTTGGGAGTTGGTTTGGGTTTGTTGATTAATTGAAGATGATTGTGAATTGTTTCAATTAATTTTGATTTGGTTTTGATTTAGGCCAACTTGAACCTTTAGGTCAATTTGGGCTAAGTAGGTCAATTGGTTCAGGGTCCAATCATGGTTTTGTGCAATCAATTTGGAATGAACTTGAGCCATTGGTTGCAATCAATTTGATTATATTTTGATTTGATGTAATTTGGTCTTTTAGGTCAATTTGGGTCAACTTAGAGGCCAATTGGGTTTGGTTTGACTCAATTGAAGGTCAAGTCATATTCAAATATTGATTTTGATTTGGTATGAATCATTGGTTTCAAGGGATTTGCTTAGGTTGCAATTTGCTAGTTTGGGTTCATATGGGTTAAGGGTTGACTTGGTCAAATGACCAAGTTGACTTGGTTTGACCAATTTGTGATAATTGATCAACTAGGGTGATCAACAATCATGATGGGAGGTTTTGATGGGCTTGGTTCAATCCAATTTGGGTAGGATTAGAACTTGGCTCAAATAGGTCAAATTGGCCACTTTGGGTCAAGTGGACCAATTGTTTAGTTTGGTTGATTTTGGGTTGAGTTTGATTTAGTTGAGTTTATATATAGATTTTTATTGATATATAAATTCAATTTACAGTAACTTAGTTCAAATGGGTTTTGGTTCATTTGAACATTTCAAGTCAAAAGGGTTAAGTTGGGTTTGACTTGATTTATTTTGGTTTGATGATTTGATTTCATTTATATTTGTGAATATGATTGAAGGTATGATTGATTCATGAAAAAATCAATGGGTAGGTTGAATGAAGGAATTTGCTAAGTCCATGGAGTTGGGTCATGTGGCTTGGTTTGATTTTGATTTGGTTTGATTTAGTTTTGATGATTTAAATGTATATTTCATTTAAATTTGTGAAGATGATTGAAAATATGATTGATTTAGAAAATCAATTGAGTTTAACTTGATTTGGATTAAGATTTGGCTAAGTCCATGGGATAGGTCATATCTTTGGAAGGGTTTTGATTTAATTTTATTTAGTTTGATTTAGTTTTGATCATTTGAATGTAGATTTGATTTATATTTAGGAAGATGATTGAAGATATAAATTTATTATAGAAAATCAATTGATTTTGGATTGATTTGGATTAAGATTTGGCTAAGTCCATGGGATAGGTCATATGGCTTAGAAGGGTTTCAAGTTTAGATTTGATCATGGGCTTCAATTTGGTTTGAAATTTGGGTTTGGATTTGGATTTGAATTTGATGTTTGAATTGAACTTGAGGTTTGGTTTGAGAAGGTGAACATGGATTGATTTGGGTTGTAGGGGGTGGATTATCTAATCTTTAAGGCATAACTTAATCCTATGGTTAACCCTTCTAAGTATTTAGGCTTAGGTTAAGTGTTTACCTAATTGTTAGAAGTGTCTTATGACTAGGGAAGTCTTAGTGTCTAGAAGACTCCTAAGTCTAAGATGGGAAGATTGAATTCACACTCCAAAAGTGAGGTCACCTTAGGCTCCATAGTGTTGCTTGGAGATAGATGATTGGAAGACCAAAACCAAGTTTCACATTATAGACTGGATACATCTTTTAACACTTTGTTTGGACCATGGATACATGAGAACAACATAGTTCATCCTCTCTACATAAGTGTATATGAAGGTCATCTCTACTATGTCAAAGGAGATCTTCACCATTTATAGTTCATGAGGTGCATATATGAGGATGTGGCTTACTACCTCTCAAAATCAACAAGTCTATTCTGAACTTGGCCAAAGTTTAAAAATAAAAAGAAAAGAAAAGATAAAAGATAAAGAAAAGAAAAAAGAAAAGAAAAGAAAAGAAAATGAAAAAGAAAATAAAGGGGAGCAAAAAGACTTGGAGGAAGTGGAGCGACATTAGATTCCACAAGTTTTTTACTCCATTCATATGGGTGGGATGACCCTCCACGAGGAAGAGGCCAATTCAGAGGCAGTCCCAGGGGTGGAAAACCTCCTTATTGGCCACCCAATAGAAGATATGTCCCAGCTACCAGGAGTACACCTGGTATCCATATAGACTTAGAATCTCGTTCATAGGATGAGTCTTATATCGTTAGCACACCAGCAAGCTCTTTTCAATAGTAGATTCCCTTGGAGGTGACACTTGAGCAGATAGCGATGAAGACCGGACACTAAAGTAAAGCATAAGTGTATCCAAGTATATGTGAAATAGTTAGGCATCAGTTGGAAGCTCTAACCCCATCCTCTCAAAAGCGGGTTTGGTAGTTAAGGAAGCCCCTAAGTCATCCACAAGTGTGAATACTGGAGGTTCTTTTCTAGAACATCATGTTCAAGTCAAGAAGTTGATGTAGAACTTGAATGATTCATATAAAGTATTTAATAGAATTACCTTTTTTGGTACTTGCCTTGTGTTCATAATTTAGCAAAGAAAGGGTTAATCCACATACTTGGTCAAAGCACAGGTCATACCACTTCAAGAATATGGAAGAACAAATGCAAAAGCTCTCAATCAAGACCCGGGACTAGGATTAGTACATTGGGTCGATGATGATGATTACTGCTTTCATCTCTAATTATTTGGAATCGATAGTTCTTTTCAAATCACATTAACTCATATGAGGAGCTATGCTTAGAAAGATGATCAGATGATTTTGAAGTCAAAGATGCACCAGTTTTAAAGAAGAGATCAAGTCAACCATCGATGAGCTCAAGAAATCAACTTAGAACATCGGTTCTTTGTTGAATGAAATTGAAACCAATGACTTAGTTAGGCTATTGGAGTTTAATACTTTGCATGGAGTTATGAAGAGATGCTTGGATTGGCTCTGCGTAGTGGTCCATAAACTAGCAATAGAGCCTAGTGCTAACCCTATCAAGCAAGCTCCTAGATGCATATGATTAGACATAGAACAATATATCATTTCTAAAGTCAAAAGCGTCGATGTTGGCTTCATTGAGAAGAAAATACCCTACAGTTGTAACGTCATCCAGTTATGAAAAAAAATTGCCAAATTCACATATGCATTAATTTTAGATTTAAATAAAGCATGTCCAAAGATGAATTTCCACTACCAATCCGTGATGGTGGATATTTCTCATTTCATGCTCTTATTTCATGGATGGCTCATCGGATATAACCAAATAAAGATAGATGTTGAAAGAAACACTACTTTAGAACCATCGATTCTTTTGCTATAAGGTCTTGCCTTTCCTTAAATACTGTGATACATACCGGTGAGCTATGACTCAAATCTTTGACAAACTCATTCATCATCAAGTTGAGTGCTATGTCGATGATCTCTTGGTCAAAAGTAGAGAAAAGGAAGACCATCTCTTTAACTTGAGAGTTGTTTTGAATAGTTAAGATAATTTAACCTCAAAATAAACCCCCTGAAATGTGCATTTAGAGTAGCATTAGGGAAATTCCTTGGGTTTGTTGTTCAACATTAGGGAATCAAAATCAATCTGATGAAGATCAAGGTGATATTAGAAATGCCACCCCCTAAAAGTTTAACTCAACTTAGATCATTCAAAGGGCGGTTGGCATATCTAAGATGCTTTATATCCAACCTATTGGAAGATGTACCATTCTTAATATTTGTCAAAAGGATGCAAGTTCAAGTTGGATGATAAGTGTGAGCATGCCTTGAAGACATCAAGCATTACACGATGACATGTTCTAGCAGCTATCCATCAAGCTCATACTTTACTTGTGTTAGATGACTCCTTGGTGCTTTGTTGGCCCAAATAATGACAAGGAAGGAAAACACACTCTACTACCTCAACCATCATCTAATCCTCGAGGATAATTATCCACCCATTGAAGCATTGCCTAGCTTTAATCTTTGCATCCCAAAGCTACACCACTACATGCTTCCTCATATGGTGGACTTAATCTCTAGGATCAATCCACTATAATATCTCATGACACCGACACTATCGGAGGTTGGCATGATGGTCCATGATCCTCTCGTAGTTTGAAATTACCTTTTACCCCTTTGTGGGTGAAAGGACAAGCAGTATTTCTTAGCACACCCACGCTACTCTCTATGATGATCTCCTCGATGAACAAATCTTGAACTTAAGGGATACTAGCATTCACCACTAGGAGATGTACTTTGATGGTGCGACTTCTCTCAAGAGGAGAAGAACCATATACTATTCCAAGAAAGGCAGGGGTAGAATAGTTCTCTTAACTTTTGACTGATGTGATGATATTCTCATATCATCTATCCAATCTTGCACCAAAATAAAGCTGAATATGAGGCTCGATTGTTTAGGTTAGCATTTTCAAGCATCCAAAACATCAACATCTTTTTAGGATTCTCTAGTTATCAACCAAATTGTTGGGTCCTATAAGGTTATATAGCCCAAGCTCCA
Organism: Cymbidium sinense; assembly: GCA_021442155.1. Lineage (NCBI taxonomy): Eukaryota > Viridiplantae > Streptophyta > Magnoliopsida > Asparagales > Orchidaceae > Cymbidium > Cymbidium sinense. Next base: position 222,349,958 of record CM038216.1, read on the forward strand.
TCACTACCATAAGTACACCATAGAGTTTTTGGCCCAAATCCAGAGGTTACCATCTATAAGATTCCTCGAGGAGAGAATGTCATAGATATGCTTTAGCCAAACTTGCTAAGGAGTTGGCATGTCGAGGATGAGTCCATATCAATAAAGGTCCAAAATAGACAAGTCTTATCCCTTGATATTGAACTCATCAAAAGTACTCTCTTGAAGGGAGGTTGCCATTGCCAAGAAAATGAGAAGTTAGATTGAAGGCAACCATTCATGGATTACCTAAATAAAGGAAAACTACCTCAAGAGAAGTCCCAAGCCCATCGGATGAAGTAAAGAGCACTTGTGGATGGTGTCTTGTAGCGGTCTTTCTATCATATATGGTTACATTTGTTTAGATAAGCATGAAGCATAAGATCATGTGAGGTACACTCAAGATTATGTGGAGCCAACCAATCCGGTTTGATGAAATAGATCAAGAGACTAAGATACTACTGGCCAACGATGATCAAAGATTGCATGGATACGGCTAGGTGATGCCACCAATGTCAAATACACAATGGGGTCCTACACCAACCACTCAACATTCTACATCATACATTGGTCTCATGGCTTTTTGAGTATTGGGGGACCAGTGGGTTGATTGATCCTCCTTCTTCCAAGGGTCATCGGATCATCTTACTCTTGTACATTTCCAAATGGTGAAGGTAAGCTCGAGGTCAACTGCATGTGCTCCAATTTTTTAAGAACCATATCATTATATAGGTTGGAGCCTCGATGAATTATATCGATAATGGTATGTGATTCAAGAGCATCGAGATCAACAACTTTGCCTAGAGACACAACATAGATTTGAGATATTCTACCATCAACTACTGAGGAAAAGCGGCTTAGTAGAAGCCTTCAACAAAACCCTCATCCAAATACTAAAGAAGACAAACAATAAAGCAATTGTGGCATGAGCGGTTAGTTGAAGCCTTGTGGGCCTTCACCATATAGAACTCCAACTCAATCTACTCCTTTCTCATTTAGTGTATGGGTCAGAAGTCATTCTACCATTTGAAGTCCAACTCCATCACTAAAGATAGTTGTGGGTAGCAAGATCACAATAGAGCAGAATGCCAAGTTACGGTTAGAAGAGCTTGAAGGTTTGGAGGAGAGATGCCTGCAGGCATGATAAAACCTCGAGTTGTACAAAGCTAAAATGATTCAAGCTCACAACAAGTTGGTTCATCCTAAAGCTTTTCAAGTATGAGAGCTTATTTTAGTTCTAAGGAGGGATTGTTTCTGTAAGATGGGAGGCAAGTTTGAACCCACTTGGGAAGGCCCTTTTATCATAGAAGGCCTACCAAGAGGATCTTATCGACTTATTAATCATAAGGGAGAGTGCACAATGTTTCCAATCAATGGGCTCTACTTAAGTAATATTATAAATCATGTTTGAAAATAATTATCATCAATGAAAATTCTATTTTGAATCAATCTCTTCCATGTTAAAAGTATTCTTGTTTATGAATCACCGATGTGTTTAGGGTAGGTGTAAGGAACCGTGAATCCTATCCTTCATCGTCACAACACAAATAGATACTACACACAAACATATAAAATAAACACATATAACTTTTTGTCTCTCGAGTTGAGATAATGCCCCTTACTCACTCAATGCTTTCGGTTGACATGCTACCTACTTGTGTGTCACCCGGTTCTTCTTGCTTTGGAGGATGTAAGTCTGTATGCTTTCCTTCCTACTTGGTCACTATACGAAGAGCACCTTGTTAGTTTGGTAGGCTTTTCTTGCATGGTAGGTAAGCTACCTCATGTTGGCCTCTTTTAAGAGGATGTGAGTCTACACTTTCTTCTTGGATTAGCCTTTGTGCACCAACTGGGTTCATTATATTTGAGGTTTTGGATAAGTCCCATAGCGGCTCCTTCCCTCTTGACTGCTTCAAGTCGGGGTCCAGTCCTTCCTTGAGGCTCCTTGCTTAGTAGTCACTCTAGGTCAAATAGCATCTATCCTGCCAATGATAGATTATCCTGTTGATCAGTTTCATTTGAAAAGTTGAAAGCCTATGTGATTTCTTTCCAAATTGATCATTGCACACCAATAGGCACCTTAGGTTGGTTGGTTTTCTATCGATAGCACCACTCATCTGATACATGGATGGACACACCACTCATGCTAATGGATACACCTTATGTTGGTTGGTTCTAACACCATAGGATACACCACTCATAGCAGATGTAAGTTTACTAAGCTTTCTCCTTGAGTTGGCCACTTTACACCTATAGGCTTTCTTTTAGGGGAATAAGCCCTAACACACCTATGCACTATATTTGGATCACATCTTTTGCGACCTTATTTAGACAATATGCTAGTTAATATCAGATAGGACAGTTCTTATTTCCTAGTAAGAGAATCCATCCTGTGGATGTGCAGATTCACCCTTAGTCCAGTAAATCTGAGATAGGTCAAGGCTGACATAGCCCCTTCTTAGTGTGGTCCCTCGTACATAAATAGGGTCCACAAAAATATATAAACCAAAAATATATTCACTTATGGATTAGGGGGACACCCCTAGTGGTACCATTTCTCAAGCATCTATTTTATCTTTAGGGCAGTGTGAACAAAACTCCCATAGGAATCGACTACTCTTGAGTTGATATAAGTACCCCAACATTCACTCAATAGTCTAAGTCGGGTTTTATTGTTGTGCTACCAAGAGGTCACCCCATCAATTGTTCCTACTTTAGAAGATGTAAGTTACTACCTTCTTCTAACACATGTTGCACACAAAGGCAACCCCGGTTGGCTAGCTACCACCAATAGACTATCCTTTGAAATTGTAAATCGAGATAGGACAAGTCGATATAGCACTTTCTTAGTGGGTCCATCGCACACCGACATGGTCCATAAATTAAATCTATCAAATTTGACCGAGCTCACATCCCTAGCTGATATGCCCTTATTTCAAAATCAAACTAAACAAAACAAGCTATATTAAATCACATGAAATTAAGATAAAATTAATCCTGACTACTTTTGAGTTGACATAAGTCTCCAGCAGCATTCACTCAGTAGTCAACCTAGGTCATCGAACTAACCTCCCTAGTGGAGCCAAATTAAATTTAAAACCAACCTCCATAGTGGATCCAAATTAAACCAAATCTCCTAATAGAGTCTAAATCAAAGAAATCTAACCAAACTCTTATCCCGGTGGATACATCCCCAAATAAATCAGAAATCCAAACTCAAATTTCAATAC